>JACXGI010011795.1:0-24178 GCA_016801175.1 Esox masquinongy | reverse complement strand
GCCCCCCCCCCCCCCACCCCACACACACACACACACACACACACACACACAAAATCGCACACCCATTCCTTAAGTCTGCACTTTATTCAAACAGACATTTTTACAGGGAATGTGCACGGGCAATGGTTTCAAAGAAATCGCCATGCCACGTCTGAAAAGGAAAGCAGCTCCCACAATGTTTTGCTTCTGCCAAAACTTTCAGACCAATGGTTGTTTTGGTCATACAACACTTGGCACCCATAAGGCTGAGCAGATATCTGGAATAGTATAATCACAAAATTATACAGAGTATGATGGATCTATTTTAACAGCTTTTCTAGTGACGGACTAACTTTTAATATTTTTGTTCCAGTTCCCTGTCTCTCAGCAGAAATCAATGGTGTAATCCATCTAAAATTCAAGGGCCGTTTTCCCCATTAGTACATTGTGATATAATACACCATGAATAATGAATGTAGCTACCATTCATTTCTGAGTGTCAGGGGGCCTCCTAAATCGCACCCAATTCCTGTACATATTTATAATGCATTTGGTTTTACCAGTGCACAAATGGTGCACTGTGTAGGAATAGGATGCCATTTTGGAGACAATCAGACAGATAGTAGAACACTCTGTCTGTTTCCGTCCGTCAGTCAGTGTATGACAGAGACAGTAGTCGGTGTTCAGGTCCTGTGCTCTTCACCTTTTGATCCTGGTCGTTCATCAGGCCACCTACAGAACACTAGCCTAGACACAGTCACGGTTCCCTTTGAGCTTGTTAACATTATGAGTGAGAGAATAAATTGATAGTTATCTTGGTTTGTGTGGTTATTTCAAAGCCATTAGAGCTTGTTTACATTACGCTACAATTTTCGAGACATATCGATAGCTCGAGATGCCACCTTCTATATAGCGTGCGCCAGTTTTGCGAGTGTGAAGACAATTCTGTTGGAACAGTATCAAGTTTCTCTCCATATCGCACGATTTCCCACAATTGACGGCCACAATCCTGCTTGGTACTTCTCGCTGTGTAAATTCGAATGCTATGGAAATTATAATGCAAACTTAAGATATGTCTATCTAGCGTTTTATTCTCTCTCGTAATGTAAACAAGCTATTAGGCTACAGCTTATCTCAGATTTACTACTGCGTGTGTCTGCTTCGACGGGCTGGCTCTGTTCTGAGAGACAGGATGTTACTGCTTGATTAGCACGAGCGGAACACAGAGCGGAATGTAGCCTGGAATGAGTAGAATGAGCCTGGAATGGTGTGTCAAAAGTAAGGAAAGCGAATCAATATTGACAGGATGTGATTAAAGATAGTCTGGACAAATTCTCCATATTAGTGACTGATAAATGACCAGATGCCGCATTTAGTGTGGCTTTTTAAGCAGTGTTTTTTTGTTGGTTGACCCATTAATGCCTAAAGTGTTGAGAGCATAGTAACCAGAACACCGTTTCGAATCCCCAAGCCAACAACGTGACAAGTCTATTGTGGCCTTAAGCAAGGCACTTCAACTCAAATAGCCCCTGTAAGTTGCTCTGGATAAGAGCGTCTGGGGAAATGACATGTTAACGTTGATCCGTTCAGACATCAGTGGGTGCATTTAAACTACAGGACGATTCAGGGTGTCTGGAATAATAATAATAATAACAGACGTGGAATGTGTGACAAAGTTGCTGTGTTTCGTTAGTATCTCCGTCTCTCCCTCTTTCATCTCTCTCCCTGTCGTTCCCCTTCTCCCCTCTCTCCCCCGCGGCAGTATAAGACGTGTAAAGACGGCAGTGTGCTCGGCGTGACGGTGATGAGGATCGCCCTGCTGACTCATTGTCAGGCCCTCACCCAATCCTGTGGATACACCGAAGGTGGGTCCCTTCCAGTGCAGGGCCATTTGGTGGCCCTAAGACAAATTTCATTTGGGGCCCCTCTCTTCTAGCGGTCGGGGGCCGATGTGATCACTTATGTTACTGATGCCTGGGGCCGGCCCGGTACACTGGCCACGTCGCCCTCGCCCGCCAAACAGCCTTCACCAGGTCTACGTCCCATAGGACACAGTGCATGCATGAGAAAGATCATTTGTCATTACACTTGGATTCTTGTACCTTTATAATCGTTCTGTCTTCTTTTTGGCCTGGGCGTCTTTGCTTTGGACAGTCAGTATTGTTAAGTAAGCCCATTTCATATTTTTTTTGTTGGATTAAACTCTTGTTGTTCTGTTTCTTTTGTCGGTGAAGCTGAGACCATAGTGAATGTATTAGACTTTAAGAAGGATGTTGGACTGTGGCACGGCATTCTCACGGTGAGGACCAACCAGCTGAGCTTTTATCAAACCACACACAAACATTTACAAACACAGATACACTCACAGATGTATCAGGGCTTCCGTTAGGAAAATTGGTTGCCAGACAATGTGACCGGACACATTTTATTTTACCGGACATTTGACAAGTGTTTCTCCTCGCACACCCGTCTGATCCCATAAGCTTACATTTAAACACAGAAATCAGTCGGGTCGGGCTGTGAGAGACAATGAGTGCTTTGATTTCACGGGGCGCACTTCGTTTCAACAGCAGCAGGTTGTTAAGCGTGTCAGCAGAGCATGCCCGCGTCTGCGGCTGTCTTGGCCTGCTCAAAGTGAACTACTGCTTTTGCATGGTTACGTTTTTCTCCCTAAGACACGATCTTGAGGCAGTTTTTATTCGGTTTTGGAGGGATTCATAGTGTGCTCCGCAAGCAAGGCAATCTTTGCCAGTTTTACCCAGCTATGATACACTTTACCGAAGTCCTTTAAGAGGACTTTGCAAGCAGTTTGGATGTTTTGTAAAAGTTTTTTTTCTGGACGATTTGGCAATAATTTGACCAGCTTTTCATTTTTTTTTTTTATCTTCCAAAACGGAAGCCTTGATATGTACATATTAGGCATACATAAACTTATGCACCAGCTCTGGGCTTGATTCCTCATTAAAGATCATATTTTACTCTGCTAAGTTTTTTTAGCTCTGTCTTGAAATGGTAATTATATTATCAGCAGCTTTTATACCACTGTCACTAAATTAGTTCTCACAAATCCAATTAAAAGCAACAGTGAATCTACTCTAATGTGTAGCCCCAGGGACTTGAGTCTCACCGTTGCGTTAGTCCAACAACGACTGCGTCCCAAATGGCTTCCCGTGCCTCCCCATAGGTTTCTGCTCAACATAGGGCACCTTGAAGGCAATAGGGTGCCATTTTGGATTTATCCAGTAATTTATCAGTGTTTTAACCGGCCAGAGCTCAGAGGGTTTTTTTTGTCGTTGGCCCAATAATATAACCCTGATCACTAGCCCTGTTGGATGAATCTGACTAAGTTGTCTCCGTTTCAGAGCGTGATGAACATGATGCATATTATCAGCATACCGTACTCCCTGATGAAGGTCAACCCGCTGTCCTGGATCCAGAAAGTGTGCCAATACAAAGGTCTGGATTTACCACTCATTGTCCACCTGAATTACGTTGAAATGTTTGACGAACAGGGTTTAGCTGCTGCAGAAGTCACGTTTGTCTCAGTTATAAGTAGAATGTGATACCACTTAATACTAGGATGACAACCAATAGCAAATTGCCTTTTTGTCATATTTAGATTTTTGTTCTTTGTGTCAGCTGTCCCTAACTCCTCCTACTGTCTGTCCCTAACTCCTCCTGCTTTCTGTCCCTAACTCCTCCTGCTGTCTGTCCCTAACTCCTCCTGCTGTCTGTCCCTAACTCCTCCTGCTCTCTGGCCCTAACTCCTCCTACTCTGTCCCTAACTCCTCCTACTGTCTGTCCCTAACTCCTCCTACTGTCTGTCCCTAACTCCTCCTGCTGTCTGTCCCTAACTCCTCCTGCTCTCTGGCCCTAACTCCTCCTGCTCTCTGGCCCTAACTCCTCCTACTCTGTCCCTAACTCCTCCTACTCTGTCCCTAACTCCTCCTACTCTGTCCCTAACTCCTCCTACTGTCTGTCCCTAACTCCTCCTACTGTCTGTCCCTAACTCCTGTCTGCCCATAACTCCTCCTACTGTCTGTCCCTAACTCCTCCTACTGTCTGCCCCTAACTCCTCCTACTGTCTGCCCCTACAGCGAAGGTGGCGTGTGTGAAGTCCAGGGACATGCACTGGGCCTTGGTGGCCCACCGAGACCAGAGGGACATCAACCTGAGCTCACTACGCATGCTGGTGGTGGCAGATGGATCCAACCCCTGTAAGAGCACACCTCCTGGGACTGGATACATTCTCTCACTCTTCCTCAGCCTGTCTGTCTCTTACAATCTCTCTCTCTATTCCATTTCTTTCCAAAAGGCCTTATTGACATTGGAAACACTTAACATCACCAAAGAAAGTGGAAAATTCGATAAAATACAAATAATACTAACTTAAAAAATAACTTTCCCTTTGTCTCTCCCTGTCTTACTCGCTGGGTCTCTGTCATCTCTTTCTTTCTCATTCCCTCTCTAGCGGTCTGTCTTGTGAACCTACGTTGCTCAATGACAGCATGACAGGTCCCACTGTGTTTCTGTTCACAATACACTGGGCCAACGGATTTTGAAAACATTGTTGTATTTGTTGTGCTTGCGCCATGACCCGTGTTGACGACACCTTGAAGCAATGGGCCATGTAACCTGATCCATCAGAGTTCAGTAGAACAAGGCACTACCCAAGATAGTGTTGATATGACTCCTAGAACTTGTTCTATAATTAGCTGAAGTGGACATTTGACTTCCGAGCAACGTGACCAAAAATTAGCCCCCAGAAAAAATCACAAATTCCATAAACCAGTCATATACGGTTAAACACTGTTATAAAACAATATGATTTCTATACCCGTTCTGTGGCAGTCTATGGTCGTAATTTGCGTCTTATAAATTCTCACTTCATCATCTAGTAGTCCCATGACTTTGGCTGTTATTCCAACTAGGGGAAAGGCAGTTATTGGCCCTGTTTCATGCAATGACGTATACATCAGAGAAATTCTAACTGATCAAGCAGCTATCATGGAACCACAGCAGTTAGCTACCGCTGGTCCGATGGAGGCACCCATGGCCAATGTTAGGGTTGGGTAGTGTCTTTATTTCCCAAGATAGCCTTTTAGATATAAATCAGAAGAAAAGCATTCTGAAAGAACAAGTCACTACAAGCGGTTTAGAGGTGGTGTGATCGGGCCACTCTAACCCAGAAACAACATGTGGTAACAAACAGTTTGCTCAACCGATGATGGTCCAAAAACAAGCATCAGCAATCAGCAGTGCCACAGATTAACCTGCTATAATCCTCAGAATCACACGACAGCAACGCGTTACACTTTTTTCTCAGATTGATGTTTTCTCTCTCCTCGTACTTGAGCATAATCTGCATCCAACGCACAAACAGCGTCTCTTCAGGCTTTTCACAGAAGTGGTCATTCGGTCAATAAGTCAGTCTGAAGTAGGATATACAAGTATGATTGTTCAACATAGCCGTGGTCTCCCCCTTTCCCCCACCTCACCGTCTCTCCTCCCTCACTTACCTTGTATCTGCTACCTCTTTCCTCACGCTCCTCTTCCCTCTCCTTAACTGTTTCTCTCCTCCCTTCCTTTCTATTCCCTCTCTCCTCACTCTCTCCCCACTATTTCCCGCCTCTCTCTGTCAATTCAGATCAGTTTTAATAGGTGCTTTGTTGGCATGAATGGATGGTGCCACTAATTGCCAAAGCAAACATTTAAGCAGCAGAAAACTAATACAATATTTACAGGAAAGTGTACCCAACGAAGAAAACAAATGATCAACAAATCAGAACTGACATTTACAGGGCTCATATGTTTAACATTGTGGGAGTAATTGTCTCGGTTATGCAATGAAATCCCTTTTTCTCTTTTTCTCAGGGTCCATCTCTTCGTGTGATGCATTCCTCAATGTCTTCCAGAGTAAGGGCCTGAAGTCTGAGGTGATCTGTCCCTGTGCCAGCTCCCCAGAGGCCCTCACTGTAGCCATTAGGAGGTACACAAACACACACACAAACAAGTGCATGAGTGTGCAAGTGTGCATGCTTGCTAGTATTAATGAATGTGCGCTTTTATGCTTTTGCGGTTTTAAAACTAAACTCTTGAAGTTTACTGTTTTGTGGTTTTTCGAGGTTATAGCATTTCCCCCCACATATGTTCCAGATTGAAGCTCAACTTCAAATGGCCCTGGCTTACAGAAACAAGGCGCTTTTAATTAAACCACCTCCCCCTTAATTTAAGATTTCACTCCCTGTCCTTGATTATAACACCATAAAAGCTGTGTGTGTGTGTGTGTCACAAGCAAACACACTAGTAAATGGCATTTTGCCATTAGCGTTTCGGAGGCGATTTCATCATTTTATTTCCACCAAACGCTGCTTCAAACTCACTAATCCAATAAACAGGCTTCCAATTAAGCCTGTGGACATTTCTATCCACACACACACAGTAACATTAATGCAGCCAGATAATGGCTGGCGTTTTATGGCTCTCTTTTGCCCCTTGGGCGAGTTAGCCCCCGCTTCCACTCAGCGATCAGCCCATGTTGCAGCCTTATCTCGTTAATGGGCTGCTTTTTCAATGGGATGCTGGCTGGTTGATGTTTGACCATAGCACGGGTTCCACAGGGCAGTCCTTAAGCACAGAGATATTATAGGGGGCGGCAGGGTAGTCTGGTGGTCAGCAAATGAAAAGTCGCTAGTTCAAATCCTAGAGCCTGAATCCAGGTGTGGAAAGCTGGTTAAAGCCTGTTGAAGGAGGCTTGTTTTCACTGCCAAAGGTGTCTCTGCTAAGTGTAGAATAAAGGGTCTGAATGCTTATGTAAATAAAATATTTCATTTGAACTATTTGTATTTTCAATAACTTGGCAAAGATTTCTAAAATGTCTTTGCATTGCCATTTGTCATATTCTTAGTAAATTGGCAACAAAAAGAGTATAACACAGAACTGTGGAGAAAGTCAAGGACTCCGAATTCTATCCGATTACACTGCAGATATCACTTGATTTCGTTTTTCTCTGAGGGACTTTTTTCATTATAAAATAATCAAATTCACTTGAGCACAGAATGTACTGTAGCTGTGTATTTGATTAATTTATTTTCCACAGTTACCGTTGTGGAAAAAAGTGTAGACCTGACTAATCAACAGTGCAAGCATACATTGTTCATTTCTCTTTGGGTAAATACAGAAAACACATTTCCACGGCTCATGAGCTAAATGGACCAATACAGTGACCTTTTTTTAACAGGCCTACAGACGACAGCAACCAGCCCCCGGGGAGGGGTGTTCTCTCCATGCAGGGCCTGAGTCACGGAGTGATCCGAGTGGACTCTGAGGAAAAGCTCTCTGTCCTCACCCTGCAGGACGTGGGTACTGTCATGCCAGGATGTAAGCAAAGCCTTGTGATTCCAGTGACTTTCCCAACATTCCCAGGTTTCCCCAATTCCAGGGTAGCAAGATTCCCGGTATCGAATTGGAATGATAAGTAGGATATTTGGAAAGCTGGACCTGTTAGTTTTAGAGTACCTTAGCATTTTGGGGAAGGTATTAGAAATGTCCAACCTAATATTGGAGATGCCACTAATAAGGATAGAATGCAAAATGAGAATAAAGAGTATGTGATGAAATCTACCAACACACGCATGAACGTGATATATACCTGACTCAGCTACATTTTGAGATATGACAGAAATGTATTTCATCCAGATATTATAAGAAAATGTGAGCTTCTAATCTAAAGGAATTTTGTTTTTCTGTATGAAATCCTGGCATTACTCATGAAAGCCTCATAAGTAACATACAAGAACTTGCATTAAGAAGAAATATTGACCGATACAGCAGTAAAATCATAAAGCCTATTCTAAGCATTCCTCAGCAGAGTTTTCAACCTACTTTTCTAAGGACTGTGTTATTGGGATTTGGCTTCTTAAGACGATTGGAGACAGACGTAACTCCCAAATTACACCCTATTTTCTATATAATGCACTACATTTGACTAGAGCACTTGGAGTCATATATAACTAAATATGGTGCCATTTAGGATGCAGGAAGGCAGAGGGAGAAGTTGGGATTTGGGGGTGGAGTCCTGAGGGCCCCTACCTCCCCATGTGGTGTCCAGATGAATACCTGATACTAGTCCATTAAATACTAGTCCATTAAAAGCTACTTTCACACAAAGGCCCTGAAGCCAAGTGCAGGGGGTCCGGGGCCCTAGATACGACCTCTAAACCCCTTTATCAACCAGTCCCCTCCAAGCACCAGATCAGGGTGTGAATGTCACCTCCCCACCGACTCTGTTAGGGGCTTCCTGGAAGTGTGTGGACGAGGCCCTGAGGCGACGAACGCCTTTTTATTGTCTTCTTCACCTCTGAACCCACCACAGTTGAATTCCGTGTTTTCAGTCCAATTTCCATGCCTAGTCCTGTCTGATCTGTCTTAAGGGGCCCTAAGAGTCTTATCTAACAAAAATGGAGTCATAGTATTTCAAAGCTTAAATTGAAAGTTGAAGGCCTATTTGCTTGAGGAAAACCAAAATCTCTGTTTAATACATCCATATTTTGCATAATCCTGGAGGTACCAAACCCGACAAACCTTCTGTTTCCCCTGAATCTTGTGACGGTCTAATAAAGCCATGCCAGGCCAAACAACTCTACCCCCTCTCCATCTGCTGTTTACCAATAAACCGTTAGCTTGAAGCTTTCGTTCACCTCCTCTTCTTTTCTTGTTACAGCTCTCATGTGCGTAGTGAAACCAGACGGGGTTCCGCAGTTATGTAAAACAGACGAGATCGGGGAGCTGTGCGTGTGTTCCATCGCCACGGGGACGTCGTATTACGGCCTCTCAGGCATGACCAAGAACACCTTTGAGGTAATGCCTAACCGCACGGGGCTATGTGGGGCTAAACCACCCCCGGGGTCTGGCAGGGGACGGAGAGGTCTGACAGGGATTGGCTCCAACAACTACTGTTGCTTCCATAGTTCCTCACCCCTGAAGTGTTCTATTTCAGTCATAAGTGGAGATAGACTCATTTCATGGAATTAAACTCTTATCTGATTTGTTAATTGTCTGGTTTTATTTTTCCATTGGGCTAATTTAATCGCTTTCTCCATTTGAATTTCGGGGATTGTAAGTAATGCGAGTGTGAATAGTATGCTGTTACAAGGGTGGTAAATGTGGGTGTCTGCTTGCTCTAGGTGTTCCCTATGAACAGTGTCGGGGCGCCCATCAGCGAGTACCCCTTCACCAGGACAGGCCTGCTGGGCTTCGTCGGCCCCGGGGGGCTGTGCTTCATCGCTGGCAAGATGGACGGCCTCATGGTGGTGGCCGGTCGGAGGCACAACGCTGACGACATTGTGGCCACAGCCCTGGCCGTGGAGCCCATGAAGTTTGTCTACAGGGGGAGGTGGGTTCTGATGCATTGAGTTTGTCTACAGGGGGAGGTGGGTTCTGATCCATCAAGTTTGTCTACAGGGGGAGGTGGGTTCTGATCCATTAAGTTTGTCTACAGGGGGAGGTGGGTTCTGATCCATCAAGTTTGTCTACAGGGGGAGCTGGTTCTGATCCATCAAGTTTGTCTACAAGGGGGAGTGGGTGCGGATCATTTGAACTGTGTCCAGATACGGTCGGGAAAACCTCTAGGCCCTACATATACACCACATTTGTGGAAAGGAAAACTCCCCACACTTGAAAATTGAGAAATGGCTGTGAACATAGCTGATTGAAGTTGTGGCTTCCTGCCAGTGCATTGCTGGAAACAGCGTCGGTCTGCTGGCTTTCTGCGCTCCATGATAGCAGTGTGCTAAAGCTAACGATATGCTAATAGAATTGGCATAGATAAAACTACGAGCCAGATGGCCCATTGGATATATAAATCTGAAGACTCTGGTTGTTATTTGCACTCCCGACAGGGAGAGGAAACTTGGTGGCCGGGCCGAGGGAGCATATGGAGCCAAATGGAACTTGGTGATATTTTGAAGATTTTCACGAAGTTGTAACATCTGATCTAAATACAGTTTTCTGTTCCCAAATGATATCTATGAAATTTTTTTTTTTTTTTAATATATTTGCTTAGGAGCGTTGGGCAAATTGAGTTATGGCACACTTAACAGAGTAGGCAACAAGATGTTCCTTAACCAAATAAATACAGTCTATACTGCACCAGTACATATGATCCCTCTAGCTTCTGCCTGGTTCATCCCACCTCCTTCCTAGACTCTGCTGAGTTGGCTTCGCTAGCATTGGCAATAACAGTGTGTGGGGTTGGGATAAGACCGGTAACCAAGAGCTCACTGGTTCAAATACCTGAACTGACAGTGAAAATCGTTCATTCTTCCAATGAGGCACTTAGCCCTAATTGCTTCTGTAAGTTGCTCTGGATAACGGCATCTGCTAAATAAATTAAAACATATAACATGGGTTTTGGGTTAGTTTTATAAAGTTCTTTGGTGTTGGTTTTACTGAACTTTTATACCATACCAGTGTGCTAAAAATAAAAATGTTGGTCCAGTTGAGATCCTGCAAGTCTTTTGGCATGTTTACGTTTAAAATGGAGTGTTTTTATTGCCAAGCCCTCATGCGGAGTGGCGTGCATCTGTGGGGGGATTTCTGCTTTTCTCAACCTGGGCCCCCGTGAGAATCAAACTCCCAGACGACTGAACCACATGGGACGGTGTAATCATACGGTTGATCCCACGTTTCATGTCTCCGTGCTGCAGGATAGCTGTGTTCTCCATCACTGTGTTACACGACGAGAGGATCGTAGTGGTGGCTGAGCAGAGACCCGACTCCACAGAGGAGGACAGCTTTCAGTGGATGAGCAGAGTGCTGCAGGTACACTGACACGAGGAGGGCACACTGACGCGAGGAGGGCACCCTGACGCGAGGAGGGCACCCTGACGCGAGGAGGGCACCCTGACGCGAGGAGGGCACCCTGACGCGAGGAGGGCACACTGACGCGAGGAGGGCACACTGACACGAGGAGGGCACACTGACACGAGGAGGGCACACTGACACGAGGACTCACAGACACAACGAGGACACAAGGACAGTAAACACACCAGTTGACTGTTTTAAAGGCCTGTCGTGTAATTTTTCCATCCGTCTTGGCTCAGGCCCATGGCTAAGGCGACTGTGATCTCTATTAAAGCGGTCTGCAGCTGTCTGGTAACAGTAAAAACAGACAATAACAATTCCTTGCTCTGGATCCGAATACACGTCTTTGGTGTCTTCGCCATCCACTGTAACCATACATCACTTAGTTCCACTTAAAGACTCAAGTACTCATTCGGGGCCCTATTCAGGCAAAAACGTCCCTGTTTATTGACCGGTCCATGATAAGTCTGCTTATGTTAAGTCTGAATGGGGCCCTTAGTTATGCGTTGATGGCAAGGGGAGGATAAGTGAATAGTCAAGTTAAGCCTTACCATAAACTGACAACGTATTTCTTCCCACCGCAGACAGGCCATTGATTTCCTGTCTTTACTACCGTAGACATATCTAGGCTGCACCCTATTTAGTACACTGCTGGTCAAAGTACAACGATGCACAACCACTGTTCCTCTTCATGCAGGCGATAGATGGGATTCACCAAGTAGGGGTCTACTGCCTGGCCCTGGTGCCCTCCAACACCCTCCCCAAGACCCCTCTGGGGGGCATTCACCTATCGGAAACCAAGCAGCTGTTCCTGGAGGGCTCCCTCCACCCCTGTAACGTCCTCATGTGTCCCCACACCTGTGTCACCAACCTGCCTAAGCCCCGGCAGAAACAGCCAGGTAAAGTCCTGTATGTAAGGCTATTATAAAGGCTGTTCTTAAGCACGATGTGACACTGAGTGCCTGGATACAGACGGTGGTGTGTTGGCCGCGTATCCCAAACCCCAGAGTTGCCCTATCGCATTTAAAAACCAGTTATCAATGCAGTTAGAATTGTAAAAATTGATGTGATGTTATACTATGGTACAGGAGCTCATATACCACGCTTATCAGCCAGTCAGGATTCAAATCACTCAGTTTGTACTACCTGATATCACACCTTCCTCCTGAGTTGATCTGCCTGGGGGATTGACAGTTCATTTTTTGTATTAAAATGGTTAATTTGTTTGCTAGAAGAGCTGTGTAAATCCTGCGTGCTAAGGTTTGTTTAACCTATTATTATCCACCTTAACTGCTTTATTGCCTTGAAATGTTGAAAGGGAAAGTACTGATTTACCCTATGGTTTAAGCAACGTGTCCTCAGATCATATCTCCGATGAGTACGGTTAAGTTGGTCATCTACAATGGTAGATGACTGCTTCCATGCATATATGCCTGTAAATTGAACGTTTTACATGTTGGTATTTCTCATAGAGTACTGTACAGTATATTCACTTTTTGTATTATGATTTATTCAAAACAGTGTGCGTAGGTTAATTTAAAGCTGTGAAGAGTGAGATGACGACCTCATTCAATTCTTAATTAATTCATTCAGTTGGATGACGTTATGGAAAGGATGAACTAAACAGGGAGAGTATTGTAATCTGGTGTGACTTAATATAATATTTCTCACATGATCCGGCCCATTCAATAGCTTAGCTGTCATCCCTCCCCCGTTACTTTCAGGGCTGTGTCCGCATCCATAGATCTTAATTCACAGCAGGTTTCTCGGGCCATTTCGGTGTGAGCAGCCCTCTGTCAAAGTGCAATCCATCCACTCAATTGGCCATTCCGCAGTGTTTGCCTCTGAACACAAGGTAAATCTCTGACTGCGCTGCTGCTCCACATTTCAGGGGATCAGGGGAAATTCCCTGAACACATAATGCAAGCCTCTGTCACTGTTGTGTATCATGCAGAAGATGGAGATGCCAAACATGTTTGTGTTTCTGGCTAGTCGGAGCAGACTTTATGTGTTTTGTGTGTTGGGTGTGTGTGTGTGTATGCGGGTGTACAGGTTTTACTGTCCTGGTGGGGACTTAGAATCTCCTCAAGGGTTGTAAAACAAGGTACATTTGACCTTGCTGGACTTTTTGCTGGTCCCCCTGCCTAACAATGCTATTTTCAGCTCAGAGGTGAGGGTTAGGTTAAGTTATACTCAAGGTTAGATTTAGGATTAAGGTAACAGTTTTTGGGTTAGGTTAGAATTAGGGTTAGGGAAAATAGGATTTTGAATGGAAATAATGATTGGTTTCCCCACAAGGTCGGGGGGTCAACATAAAATGTGTGTGTTTGTGACTTTCAACATCCATGGCTCTATCGACAGAAATCGGGCCTGCCTCTGTGATGGTGGGAAACCTGGTGTCGGGGAAGAGGATCGCCCAGGCTAGTGGCAGGGACCTGGGCCAGATGGAAGACAATGACCAGGCAAGGAAGGTGTGTGTGTGGCTCCCTGAGGGCTTGGTTTTCATCATCACACTCATCTTCAGCTTTCCCAATATAATCATGGAATGGGTGTCAGTAGCTGAATGTGAAGATGTTGTTCATCACTAACCACACCCCTTTCTCTACATCTTAGTTGATTACCTTTGTGTTACTGACTTTGCTGATAGTTCCCTGAGTAATACGTAATTAATGTTACTTGATCAAATCAATCAGTCATGTTGTTATTTTTTTGTTTATTTCAGAATTATTTCATAATTATAATTTGATTTTTGCTAAAGCAGTTGCCACAAAGTGCTTTTACAGACATAGCCTAAAACCCCAAAGAGCACGCAATAACAGGGTTGATTGCGGGTAGGAAAAACTCCACTATTACAGGGTTGTCATTGTGCCTGCTAGGTATCTTATTATAAATGTACTAACCGCGAGTTGCTCTGGTTATGAGCTTCTGGTAAATTACTAAATTGTGAAAGTAACATAAAAATTGTACACTACTTTCGATACATGCCCTAGGTTCTCTAGTGAAAAGTGCACTAGAGATTAGTGAAATGTTCTGTGCACCCACATCAATTAAATCTGGCACACTCCATATTTCATTTAACCATGTCTGTTAATTCCCTCGCCCATACATAGCATTACAGTACTGTAGTTTAGCAATTTTTTCATCTGTGCTCTTAAGTCATTTAAAAACATTGTTTATATATATATATATATATATATATATATATATATATATATAGAAAACAATGTTTCTATATATAGTGTCTGTCATTATAATTTGTCATTCTTGGCATCTGAGGATTTGTTTATGGACGGACAAGCCCTTGTAAAATCCTGCTAACAAGCAGAGTGTGGTTCTTCTACCATGTACATTGTTTGAGACCTACTCTGAGTTTGACTCAATTTAAAGGCTAAAATGTGCCTGTTTACGGTTAAGTAGTGTTACGGGACTAATATAAAACAAACAAAAACTGTTGAGAAAGGCCTGATGTGCATATTTAGAATGCATAATAAAACATTTTACGTAATAGTATTTTCCATTTCATATGTAGAAGTGTAAAAGGCTCTCTGTCCCTGAAAGACCTGATAATAGTTTTCCCATAGAATGCATCCCAACCCACCTGTAACCTATGTAGTGCCCTACTTTTGACCCGGCACACTGTGGTGTGTTCTGGTGAGTCTGCCGTGTAGTGGATTAACTGCAGACTGCTTTCACAGCATTAGCTCCAGGTATCAACGTTATAATGAATAGAAAACGTACAAACATACAACGTACATTCTGAATCAGGAAAACTATTCGGGTGATCGGGAGTCGGTCGATTTCTCATTTCAGTCCGGGTATATAAAACAAAAAGGTTTAGAACCCTCCGCAATAAGAAGGAAGCTGAAACGGATGACCCGCGCAGATGACGGATTCTCTCAGTCATGACTTCATATTTACATCTGTGTTTCTCAAAACAGACCACATATTGGCTGGCAGATGAGACCTGGTATACTGGGTGTTGTGAAAGATTCTGCTCTTTCTTTGTTGTTTTGATTGGCATGCCAAAACTTTAGCCTGGGAGCTTCCTAAAGAGCACCTTATTCCCTACAGCGTGTGGTGCACTATTTCAGACCAACGTCCGTAGAACTAGTGTGCTGTTTGGGCTGTCAAAACAGACTGGTAAGAGCAGTGCAGCTTGTCTTCAACATTTGTCAGGTTCTAGATTTGATGGCGCTTTCTTTTCCGTTTTCCCATGGCGAGGGAAAACCATTATTAACAAAGGACTGTGCGGTGCCACGCTGGTGGCGCTGGGAGCGAAGGTGAACGTAGCCGCTGCGCAGACAGAATTGATTTCTTCTTTCTCTCATGCTGAAAAACCTCATTAATTTTCCCGTCAGGCAACCGCTTGGCCGGTATACCCGCTAATGTGAAGTGACAGGGTAGACAACCGGCGCAACACAACACATATTTCTTGTTTTTACTTTCCCTCAGGAGGACAGGACAAATTGTTTTTCTGGTTTGGATACCTCATCCTCAGAGTACTGCTCAAATTGCACCCTTTCCCCCCCACAAAGTACTCTACTTTGGCCCGGAGCCTGTATCGCTCTGGTTAAAAGTAGTTTACTTTAAAGGGTACAGGAGGTTGTTTGGCATTCAGTCATTGTTTGTGTGGGGCTTTACGTTCCTTTGACTCACTCTTCCTATTTGTTTCCATGTGATCTAATCCTCCCCTAGAAACCATCTGTCTTAAGCCCTTCCTCTGCTCCTCTGGCCAACCAGACCATAATAAAACCTCTGCTTCTACCCTCTCGCTCTGCCTGTCGTGCTGCCAGTGTCATCCATCTGAAAATCAGGCCCTCTGTGTGAATGGGTTTTTCTTATTCTTCAATGTTTCATTTCCTTTATCCCTACTGTTGTGATTATGAAGCTGGGGTTGTCTTGAAATGTCTAACCAAAGCGTGTTTTGGGGACAGGTTTTGTTGTTCCAATTTGTCAAACATGTGTGATGTTTTTCTGTCTAGGGTAACACACATGTTAAACTTCAACTAAATATACACTACTGACACTAATGAAATAAAACTAAATATTACAGATATCCTTTTTGATAACAGAAGCGTACCCATTTTAGCCAAATCTCCACACTGCTATGGAATCAGACGTTTTTAATAAATTGATAGAACTCACCTTTGATCCCTCTAATCTAGGCCCAGAGACACTGAGTTCCTGGGATGATTCTAGACACTGAGGTCCTGGGATGATTCTAGACACTGAGGTCCCGGGATGATTCTAGACACTGAGGTCCCGGGATGATTCTAGACACTGAGGTCCTGGGATTATTCTAGACACTGAGGTCCTGGGATGATTCTAGACACTGAGGTGCCGGGGTGATTCTAGACACTGAGGTCCTGGGATGATTCTGGACACTGAGGTCCTGGGATGATTCTGGACACTGAGGTCCTGGGATGATTCTGGACACTGAGGTCCTGGGATGATTCTAGACACTGAGGTCCTGGAATGATTCTGGACACTGAGGTCCTGGGATGATTCTAGACACTGAGGTCCTGGGATGATTCTAGGCACGTTCTCGTTGCTGTTCTGTGCTGACCCGGTCAGGCTTCACCGGACGGCTCTCAGAGGACAGGGTGGGCCGACTGGGTTCAACACCGACACGTTGATATATCTGCCTCACATCTCAGACAACGCTGGGGCTCCATCCCAAATGACACCCGACTCTGTTCCTATGTAGTGCACTAGGTTTGAATAGGGCCCGTGGAGTAATGGTGAAAAGTAGCGGTCATTGGCTATTTTAGTCCCATCTGTAGTCTACTAGGCTGTTTCCTATGGCCAGGGAGGAAAGAGAATATTCATTGGTTTTACTAAATGACCTACAAGGTTTATGACGGAGTTCGTATTTTGACAGTGTTGGCAGACGGGAGTACGTTTTTTTCCTAATGTTTATTTGAGTGGTGCTGAGCAAGGACGGGAGTCTCTTCATTTTAGGGATCCCTTCATAAGGCCGCGTCCCAAATGACAGCCTGTTCCCTACGTATCGCAATACTTTTACCGAAGGCTTGTGGCCCTGTTCAAAACGAGTACACTACCGAGGGGCACAGGTTGTCACTCGGAACGCAGCGCAGCTTCACCGGGAGGAGCCCGTCTCTTTCTGCGTGTCAAAAATCGGCCTTCCTATGGAATTAGTCAGGAAATATCACATGACCGTGATTCAACAAGAGAACATCTGTCCCTACTTAACTTCTGTCCATGCTGTATCGTTATTTTATTATTCAGCAAAAGAAGAATAAAATAACCCTTCATGCAGGCAGTCGATGGTGGGCAGATTTGGCCTTGGTGTTCAGAATCAGAGCAGCGTAGTAAGTCATAGCGCACATCCCAAATTGCACCCTATTCCCTATCTATCTAGTGCACTGGCTCTAGTCAAAAGGAGTGAACTATATATGTGTACAAGGTGCCCGTTTGGAACACACTTCTGCTGTTCGTAGCAACACAGTAAAAGTAATGTTCTCGACAGGCTTTTATCAGCGGTCGTTGGATAGGTAAATAAAAATGATGCACACTGAATGTTTAATTCGTCATAACAAGAGCAGCCCTGAAGACAAGCTATTTTGCATCACATACCCCCAAACTGTCCTGCTGTGCGCCTCTAACCGAACCAAACTGCAATAGCCATGAATAACCCTCCCACAATTCACTGCCCGTGCGGATGAAGCCTTGGAAAATTCATGAGCTGAGACACGCTTGACACCCTGTTATTTCTCGCACTGTCCTTATTATCAGTAACACCAGTGTGGAGATTGTGCACTCTGGATATGCCCCGTCTCTCTCTGTCTCTTCCTCTGTCTCTCTTTCCTCTCTATCCATTATCTCTCTTCACCTTAACTTTCTGTCAGCCCTCCCCCCGCTAGCAGGTGATTTTATTGCCCTCCCTCTGCATGTCACTATAATGAGAATCGCTTTCTTTCTTTTTTTTTACATGAAAGGAGTGTAACAGGTTCCCTGCAATAGGCTGACAGGTTGTTGTGAAGTGACTGACATGTTTTAGTCCTTTGCACTCTGGGATTGAATAGTGTACTCCCTCCGCCCTAGTCCTATTAATCCTAGTCAAGTTAGCAAAAAATCTATAGAAAGGTTGGGACCTCGGAAGAAACCTAGAGAGGACCCAGACTCTGAGGGGTGGCCAGTCTTTTTCTAGATATGCCAGGTGAATATTATAAGAGTACATGACCTTTTAAGGACAGATTATTCATTGTGATATTCCTCGTTTGGGTGAAAAAAATAACACTCCTCACATCCCAGTAAATGTCAGTTGGCTTTCGTATCAGAGCATTTTCTTCTCTTAAAATGTGTGGCCTATTCATTCAGCCAAGCCAAAGGCTCATTTTATTTTCCCTTCCTTTGGTATTTTTTAGTTTCTCTTCCTCTCAGAAGTTTTACAATGGAGGGCCCAGACCACTCCGGACCATGTGCTTTACACGCTGCTCAACTCCAGGGTGAGTAAATCCTTTAGTAATACCTCTGTAATCATTGTCCATGACTCCTGACTTTTTCTGTACACATGGTAGCAGCTCAAGTAGTTGTCATTTTTGTCACTTGCTAGCAAGACCTATCAGAGGTAGCCATCTGTTTTGAACAGCTTTTCTCTCCTTATGGTATTGATGAGTACTTATTTTCATTGCGAATGATCTCTCTCGGGTGCGTGTGGAAACAGGGAACAATAGCCAACTCGCTGACGTGTGTCCAGTTGCACAAGAGAGCAGAGAAGATTGCCACTATGCTGGCGGAGCGAGGACACCTGCAGGACGGGGAACATGTTGCGCTCGTCTACCCCCCTGGTATGTCTGGTGTGCACACGGACATCCTGATATATACAGCTTTTTTTCCTGCATTTGTCTGTCGTCAGTGATTTTGTGTCAGCCTCCATCCTTGCCAGGCTTCTCTCTGGCGCTCAAATGGGATTGGTTCTCTGTTTTTCTGTGTGTTATCATTAATCAATCTAGAAGCATCCGGTGCTGACAGGACAAGAGTGCCCTGGCTACATCTACCTATTATAGAATAGCACTTTCAACCAGATTTTGCTGATGTTTAAAGGCACACGCAGTGTGACTCCAACAAATCCATTCTGAAGGGCCTCAGGTGATACAATGAGCTGGGGACCTTCCAAGTTGTAAGAGGTCGTTTCTAATTTGGAACTCCTTCAGAATTTTGGGGGCCAGCTAAATGCAAGCGTTCATAAAAAGCCACAAATCCATAATGAAAGGAGTCAGTCGTGCAGGAAAAACCCCTGACGATGATGATTGCCGGAGAGAACCATTCAATTAAATAGCTCTAGGACAGCCAGCTGTGTGCTTTAGCTTGTCCTGAATGTGTAGTGTGCCTGTATGTCCCTCTGCGTATCCGTCTGTACGTTTGCCTGTCTGTCTGTCTGTCTGTCTACGTGAGACCAGTGGACGCAGACTAACATCCTTTCCCATCTCCCCCGCCTGCCTCTTTGGAACCGGCGTGCAGGGATTGACCTGATCGCGGCGTTCTACGGGTGCCTGTACGCTGGCTGTGTGCCAATCACCGTGCGGCCTCCGCACCCCCAGAACATTGCCACCACTCTGCCCACGGTGAAGATGATCGTGGAGGTAAGTCAGACAACGTAACCGGGGACACTGCGGCGAAGAAGGCGATGTTAGCAGGAGACGCCAAGTTCCTGTAAGGTGACGCAGTTGCTCTTCACAAGCTCTTGACTTTCTGTGGCATTTTACAATGCATGTGTGTGTCTGCTTGTTATATACATCCGGTGTGCGTACGCTTGTCTGCGTGGCTAAATGTGGGTTTGTGTCTCTGTGGCGCAGGTGAGCCGCTCGGCGTGCGTGATGACCACAGCAGTGATCTGTAAGCTGCTGAGGTCCAAGGAGGCATCAGCGGCAGTGGACGTCCGGACCTGGCCTCCTGTCTTGGACACAGGTTAGAGACTGCATTACCCATACTGCATCCCTCACCTCCTTTGAGAGATACAATGCATTAACCTCCCAAGCTAGTGGCTCTGGAGTAAGTGCAGTCTTAAGAAACGCTGGTTTGTCAACGGCTTTCCGCTAGAGCCTGATGCCGAGCTCTTATCAGCAATGAAGGACAATGCCAGAAACGTAATTTGTCCCCTGCTTGTAACCATTGGTTGTGATAAGCTACGCTCCATTTCACCTCTCCCTCAGATGATTTGCCAAAGAAGAAGCCTCCTTTGTTGTACAAGCCGTCAAATCCGGACACACTGGCCTACCTGGACTTCAGTGTGTCCACCACGGGAATGCTAGCAGGAGTCAAGGTAAACCACTAAGACCAGAACAATGGGTTCTTGCCATCGACGAGACCGATATCTCTAAAGGAATAGAAAACGATACAGGATCAAGCGTTCACTTTGGATGGTAAAATATACTGGTGACATTTACAAAAAAAAACCTAACGGCATTTATTGATCCTCTGCGGTGGCTGAATAGCTAAGTCGCTGTCTGTATGCAGCAGAGCTCACTCAGAAGGCCAATTCTCCCTGGCGCCACAGATCCTACCCAATACAATGACAAGCCTTGTCCACAGTTAATCTTGCCATGTAGAATCCTTTCTCCGCCCAATAAAGATAAGTAGGAAAAAGCTGGTGAAAAAGCTGCTTATGAAGATGAATCTTTTCACTGGTAAATAAGGGAAGCAATTTGCTATCCGTTACTCAGTGGACAAAGTCTTAGTGGGCTTTTGTCCCTGTTTTGTAAGCGCGTATTAATATTCAACAAGAGGCGATTGTCCACTCCATTCTCAGTTAGCTGTAAACTCTTTTTAGAAACGGTCGCGTTCATAGTGGCATGGAAGAATTGTGGTGGTGAGTTGGGCTGTTTTCTACGTTATTCAAACAGAATGCCCTTGTTGGGATGTGTGGCTGTTCAGCCATGCTAAATAATCATGTTTCTGGCACTACACATTGATTACCATAACAAAACCCCTGAAATGGGGACTCATGTGATGGGGACATTGCCCAGCGTATGGGTGTTAACCCATGTCATGGCCAAATGTTTAATCTTGCCTTCATACCAACATGGATGCCTAGTCATCCACAGCTTCCAATTGGCTCATTCATCCGCTCTCCTCCCCCCATAACTATTCAGTAGGAAATGAGAATATGTTCTCAATCAACTGACCTTACAATTACAAAATGTGAAAAAAACATTATCTTCGGGTTTTATGCCCTCAATTGCGCTGTATCCCTTGGATAAAAGGAGCACACTATTTAGGCAGCAAAGTGGTATTTGGGATGTACGATGCCACAGACCACCTGCCGTAATATAATCTCGCATGATGGAGTGAAATGTTGTTTAATGGGACAAGAACTGCTTATCTGCATTGATGTCTTTAGAGGACATAAATATGGAACAGCATTGTCTAACTGTTTAGACTATACATTAAGTCAGGTCATTGTTCTGCCATTCATTCATTCTTAGGGACTCAGGAAGTGGGACTGACCATGCACAGCAGCATCTCACGAGAGTATTTTCATTGTTTTCTACAATGTGTTTCCTAATTCTCATGCAACTCAATTGAAACCACAAAACAATGCTTTTTGGCTTGAATAACATTAATTGATCATGTTTGTAGTGGAGAAAAGAAAAGCAGTTCAGTAGTAGATAATTTACTGTCCTGTAAAGAGGACAGTCTGCTATTTACAGGACAGTAAACATATGAACAGGTAAAAATGATACTAACTGCATGGGCTTTATTTGTTGATTTCTCACTGTAGCCAAGTTTGCCGGAGTGCCAGTCTGTTTGGGTCATCGTGCCAACTCCTTGTTGTCATGTTTGGCTTGACAGTGAGCAAGGCAGTTGGCGGATTCCCAATCCGGACAGAGACCGGAGTGTGTGTGTGTAGTTCTGTAACCGTAGTCTGTCTGTTCTTGTCATCTGTACTGTGTAGATGTCCCACACTGCCACCAGTGCCTTCTGTCGCTCCATCAAGCTGCAGTGTGAGCTGTACCCCTCCCGCGAGGTGGCTATCTGCCTGGACCCTTACTGCGGCCTGGGCTTCGTCCTCTGGTGCCTTTGCAGGTGAGACAAGCATGAACCCTGTCAGCCTGCCTTCCAGTCACTGGTCACTCAACATATCTAGCCCTGCTGTGTGTTCACACACATTTATTAGGGTTTCAGCGACATAGCTGCAGTATTTGTTTGCCTTCATTGTTATTATTCAGTTTCCGGTGTGAAAATAGGAATAGGAAAATAGGAATAGGAGTTTCTGTGAGATGGTAAGGCGTGCAAATGTGACTATTGGCAGAATTGTAAATGGCACTGGTCTATACTGTCCCATGCAATGCCGAGCCAATTGCCAACATGGTGGCGCTGTGAAAGGTGATATGCTGAGACATTTTCAAAAGCTCAGTCCCCTCACCACGTGTTATGTACAGTTGTAACATAGGTCCATTTCCGCGCAGCGAACATGTTTGCCTCTTGGACCTAAAGTCTGCAATGGACAAGGTTTTATGGACGAGGTTCTAACAACGCAATATTTTCCAGACTAGTACTTCAAGAAACATTTTCATGTGGCCAAGGTAACACATAAATGCCTATAAATTGGGCATAGATATTCTGATCTCAATTAAGTCTCAGTAAACAAGTCACAATGATTATAAAACACCATGTCTGCAAGCACGTTCAGATCGACCACATGGTGGCACTATAAACGCCATGTTTTTATATCCTAAACTGTTTGAAAGAGTAGGGAAATATTGCACTCATCCTCTAGTATATACAGTTGATAAGTTTGCATACCCTGGCAGAAATTGTGAAATTTTGGCATTGATTTTGGAAATATGACTGATCATGCAAAAAACTCTTATTTAAGGATAGAGATAATATAAAACCATTATCACATAGCTGTTTGGCTCCTTTTTAAATCATAATGATAACAGAAATCCCCCAAATGGCCCTGATCAAAAGTTTACATACCCTTGAATGTTTGGCCTTGTTACAGACACAAGGTGACACACAGGTGAAAACGGCAATTAAAGGTGAATTTCCCACACCTGTGGCTTTTTAAATTGCAATTAGTGTCTGTGTATGAATAGTCAATGGGTTTGTTAGCTCTCACGTGGATGCACTGAGCAGGCTAGATACTGAGCCATGGGGAGCAGAAAAGAACTGTCAAAAGACCTGTGTAACAATGTAATGGAACTTAATAAAGATGGAAAAGGATATAAAAAAATATCCAAAGCCTTGAAAATGCCAGTCAATACTGTTCAATCGCTTATTAAGAAGTGGAAAATTCGGGGACCTCTTGATACCAAGCCAAGGTCAGGTAGACCAAGAAAGATTTCAGCCAAAATTGTCAGAAGAATTGTTTAGGATACAAAGAAAAACCCACAGGTAACCTCAGGAGAAATATAGGCTGCTCTGGAAAAAGATGGTGTGGTTATTTCAAGGAGCACAGTACGACGATACTTGAACAAAAATGAGCTGGATGGTCAAGTTGCCAGAAAGAAGCCTTTACTGCGCCAATGTCACAAAAAAAAGCCTGGTTACAATATGCCTGACAACACCTTGACATGCCTCACAGCTTCTGGCACACTGTAATTTGGAGTGACGGGACCAAAATAGAGCTTTATGGTCACAACCATAAGTGCTGTGTTTGGAGAGGGGTCAACAAGGCCTATAGTGAACAGAGTACCATCCCCACTGTGAAGCATGGTGGTGGCTCACAGATGTTTTGGGGGTGTGTGAGCTCTAAAGGCACGGGGAACTTGTGAAAATTGATGGCAAGATGAATGCAGCATGTTATCAGAAAATACTGGCAATTTGCATTCTTCTACATGAAAGCTGCGCATGGGATGCTCTTGGACTTTCCAGCATGACAATGACCCTAAGCATGACCCTAAGGTTAAGTTGACCCTCCAGTGGTTACAGCAGGAAAAAGGGGAAGGTTCTGGAGTGGCCATCACAGTCTCCTGACCTTAATATCATCGAGCCACTCAGGGGAGATCTCAAACGTGTGGTTCATGCAAGATGACCAAAGACTTTGTATGACCTGGAGACATTTTGCCAAGATGAATGGGCAGCTATACCACCTGCAAGAATTCGGGGCCTCATAGACAACTACAGGTGCTGGTCATATAATTAGAATATCATCAAAAAGTTGATTTCTTTCAGTAATTCCATTCAAAAAGTGAAACTTGTATAATGTATACATTCATTCCATACAGACTGATATATTTCAAGTGTTTATTCCTTTTAATTTTGATGATTATAACTGACAACTAATGAAAACCCCAAATTCAGTATCTCAGAAAATTAGAATATTGTGAAAAGGTTCAATATTGAAGACACCTGGTGCCACACTCTA
>JACXGI010011794.1:0-24149 GCA_016801175.1 Esox masquinongy | reverse complement strand
GTCATCCTCTCTCATCCTGTCACTCTGCCTGGTCCACTGTCATCCTCTCTCATCCTGTCACTTTGGCTATTCCCCAGTCATCCTCTCTCATCCAGTTACTCTGCCTTTTCCACTGTCATCCTCTCTCATCCAGTGACTCTGCCTATTCCACAGTCATCCTCTCCCATCCTGTCACTCAGCCTTTTTCCACTGTCACCCTCTCTTATCCTGTCACTCTGCCTTTTCCACTGTCATCCTCTCTCATCCTGTCACTCTGTTTGGTCCACAGTCATCCTCTCTCATCCTGTCACTCTGCCTGGTCCACTGTCATCCTCCCTCATCCTGTCACTCTTTTTGGTCCACTGTCATCCTCTTTCCTCCTGTCATTTTGCCTATTCCCCAGTCATCCTCTCTCATCCTGTTACTCTGCCTTTTCTACTGTCATCCTCTCTCATCCTGTCACTCTGCCTGGTCCACTATCATCCTCTCTCATCCAGTCACTTTGCCTATTTCACAGTCATCCTCTCTCATCCTGTTACTCTGCCTTTTCTACTGTCAACCTCTCTTATCCTGTCGCTGTGCCTTTTCCACTGTCATCCTCTCTTATCCTGTCACTCTGCCTGGTCCACTGTCAAGCTCACAATGCTTTTTATCTACCGGTCTCTCTCTCTTTATTTGACAATCGAAAATACCTAAGAATAGACGGGAGTAGCTCCCTCATTAGTATGCAGCAATATGCAAATTGGCCTAATTTGTTAGTATGTGTTCCATAACACCAGTTCTCTCTGTTCCATCCTGCTCTCAATCAAGCTGTCTCTCCCTCTCTCTAGCTTCTTCCTTCCCTCTCTCTCCCTCTCTGAGCAGACGCACTCAAAGAACCCTGCTAGAGCTCGTGTTGAATCTATCACATCGCTCTGTGCTGCTCACGTCGTGTGGGGCAGAAGTGTGCACCATATTGATCCCTCTCTCATTAATGTCCAGTCATTGTATGTGACAATACGTTGCCCTATCACATCTCGAATTCCATCCAATAGTTCTGGATCAACAACAAAGAAAATATCGGTCCTCACAAAAGGAAGACCATCCCTCAGCTAGGCACTCAGGAAGACCACCGGTCAGAAACCAAAGATAGAGCCTTCCTTACATTTTCACTATAGTCAGTCCCTCTCCTACAGTCACTCCATGCTTCTACTGACGTGGGCTAGTATTGGCTTGGTTATCATAGGCTCTTGAGAAGTCCAACTAAATCCAATGGAACTGCCAATGTGTAACAGTCCGCCATTATGCCAAGTTATGATTCAGCCCCAAACCTGCTTGGCAGGCAGCAGAACCACACACTCACCAGAACAGCTAAGAGCCAAACGAAACCACTAGGTATATAACTGAACCGCTAATTGTCTCACAGAACAGCTATATGGCTGAGGCAGTCAGTGCCAGGTTAGCCCTGAGATAACAGGAGCCACATAAAAGCAGAATGTCAGAGTCTGAGTATGAACTTCGATTTAACCACAACTAAACATGACTTCGGGCACACAGCTACTGTAGATGGAGTGAAGTTACACTACAGAGATACACAAACCATCGCCTTCCTCCTACTCTCATACAAAGTGTTTGTAGAGAGGCAACAAGGTGTCTCTACACACAAATCTCACATACACTGCATCATGTACATGTACACACACACACACACGGCTCACACACATGGCTCACACACAAATACAGACAGATACAGGTAGTCACCCAAGCAAGCGCCCACTCACATATCCACCAACACACACACACACACACACACACACACACACACACACACACACACACACACACACACCCCATTTTTACCTGTGGCAGGGCGATGGACAGCTGCCTGGAGAGGGAGTCCTTCTCGTGGCTGAGGTCTCTGAGGCGAAGCTGGGCCGCCCCCAGACTGTCCTGGGTCTCCCTGAGGCTGTCCAGCAGCCTCTCCCGCTCCGTCAGCATGTTGACCATGAGGGACTCCAGGTTCCCCGTGCTGCCCCCCTCATCCCCCCCGCCCCGGGGCTCCCCCCTGCCCCCATAGCCACCCCCCATGCCGCCGCCCACTCCCCCGCCACTCCCCGCCGGTGAGGAAGGCCCGCCGCCCCCGCCGCGCCCGTCCTCGGAGATGGTGGGCATCACCTCGCACATCATCTCGGGACCGGAGATAATGTGGGAGTGCGTGAGAGAGAGGAGTGGAGGGGTGGGGTGTTAGCGGAGAGTGTCTGGGCGTCGGGGAGAGAGTGAGGGAGAGCTCCGGGATAATTTGCCTTGAGGGCCCACGGAACGTTTGAAAGTCTGGATGCTTGTGTGAGGTGCTGTGTGGGCAATCAACAGTCTTCAGCCCCTAAGTTTCTCTGCCTTGCTTTGTCTCCTAGCTTTGGACCTTGGTCTCTGTGTCTCGGTCCGTTTCACCGGTTACTATGTTCGAGAGGTTGGTAAACAAGCAGGCGGAATGCTAGCCCTCCTGCCTCCTCTCTATGAAGAACAGGTCATAGGCAGCGCTAACTGTGTCGGGACAGTTAAAGTCTTGCCTCTCAGTACTTAGCTACTACCTACACTCCACTTCCTGGCTTCACCTGATTGGCTGTTTCTGCTATGTCTCACTAACACCCTATTGGCTCGCTGCGTGGGCTGAGGACCGCTGATTGGTTATGTCAGTGAGTCTGGCTGAGTAGGAGGATTTGAGACACCCCCAGGTAATAGATGTGTCTGTGTGAGGGGTGCAGTGGTAGGACCAGTTAGGAGGGGTCTGTGGGGGTGACTACGGGTCCCAGGGAGGGTCAGGAGGGGGGGAGGGCAGGTGTAGTGGCGGGCCACGGACCCCCCAGGGTGGTCTTCAGATCAGATGGATAAAAGGAGCAGCTGGAAAACAGAGAATAAGATAAACACAGAAGGCAAAATTATGGTTTGTTTTTATTTTGTCTCTCAATTCCATCACAAGGCAAATGAGAGACCCTAGAGCACCTGGTGTAATTAGAATCACAGACGAAATGAAAGAACCTCAGCCATGAATGTAATGATGTCAACTAACAGGTTATAGAGAATCATTTGTCAGTCATAAAGACAATCCAGGTTAAAAGAGGACATGGAAAGGACCTCTTCTGAGATCTGGATAGACCAGGTGAGATAATATCGGTGGCTGGATAATTATGATGAAACAAAATTTGTCATAGCCAGTTGTAGGTAGCCGTTAAGGCCATACAGTAAGGACGACTACTGTAGCTTGTACGGCAAGCACGCGCGCGCGCGCGCGCACACACACACACACACACACACACACACACACACACACACACTCGGACTTTCTCGGACTTCTCTCTCATTTCTTACAAACATACACATACTTCACACATTCATTGGACAGTGCAAATACAAACACACACATACACAACTATCACTGTTCTAGCAAATAATAAAGAGAATAAATCGTTGGAGCATATTGCAATAATTCTGTCCACAAAAACCACGGCCTTCTTTTCTGCCGCACACGTCTGAACATATGTATCCATCGGTCTGTGCTCTTATCTAGGCTAAATGCTAATAATGGATGCGCATGATACACGGAAATGAGAGTCATGGAGGGTTACACTGTAGCCTGGCCGTCTCTTTCAGTAGCCGGATCATGGGCAAAATAGGCCTGGGCGAGACAGATGTAGCCAACAGGGACTGACAGACATTTATGCCGGGCAGTCTCATTACGTAGCCTATATGAATAGTCATCATTGTAATTACTGGCTGTGTAGCCTGTAGAAAGGAGTATCAACCTCTGTCTTACGCTGTCACGTTGCCTACAGTTTAAAAATCAGTTTAACGAGAAACGGTCTTTACGTTAGGTAAAATAAATTAAAACCACTGGCACAACGGAATAACGACACAAATAAAATAAGACAGAACATTTGATGCAATCAGGCAGTGTAGCCTATAGCCTCCTCCCATTTGCTTTCCATTGGCATACGTGAAAATTATTCTGCAATCAAAATAATGCTTCAACGCAACGATTAAATATTATAAATTAGTGTATTTTTAAACGTTCCAATATAACGGGGGATCACCCCATCATAACGAATTTTAGGCGTTTATTCACTATCAACACCAGACCACCTCGCCCCCACTTCTCTCCATCCCCCTCCTCATAAACAGCTGGCAGATCATATGCACAGCTCCATCTCAAAATATTAAATGTCGGATATCAATGCTGTATATATTAACTTATCTCACCCTTGTCATCGAAAGCAAATAAGACATCATTCCTATTTACTCCATCGCAGCATCTCGCCGTTAGAAGCTGTGTCGCCGTGAAAACCCGTTAGCCAGCCAGCATCCCCCTTCCCTCCCTTCTCACACATGTAGCGACGGCACTGGGCGCGAGCGACGTGCACCTAACCACAACCCCCGTCTTTCTCCTTCTCCTGCTTCTGTCAACCCATCCCTCCCTCTCTCCGTCGAAAAGGTGCTGTTCTTAAAGAAACAATCTCACCGCTCTCACGCGCGAACTCGCGCTAGCGGTGATAAAATCCATTGATAATGCATTAAACCGAGTGCATATACTTGAGGTCATAGCCTTGATTTCACATCAGATTTACAAACATTAAAATGACACACACATTTGGTCCAACTAACACCGGAGTAACAAGGAGTAATATCTTCAATAGTCTTATTGTAGGCTACAGCGAAACATTCGCTCCCTCTGCTGACTAGTACAGTGCACTGCGTCCTTTACAGCTCAAAATTCAGTTAGGCTATTCACACCGGCTCTTTGAACATGTTACTTGAGTGATATTTAAGCTTTAAATTATATTCACGATCAAAATCGGTGTTTTCACAGATTTCTAAAGTAAACCGGAGATATCCTACATTTAGACGGAAATTCTACAGAAATGTAAGTCGTCTTTTAATGTCAAAACCAAATTACCCGCTAGTCATCTCCGCCCCTATATTGTCTCTTCACGGTCCGACGCACAGACAAATGCACAGTTGACACCAATCACCACAAGGCCCCGATACCACTTTAACCAACCAAAGGCAAGAGAAGGCAGTCACTGGAACTGGCTGAGCCAATAGAAATTATATTCCTCTCAATTGGTTTGGGTGGTAAAAAGGGTCCCTGAAGGGATGACGTAATTTTCTCTTAGAGGATGATGTCATTTTAGGCTAATGCACAGAGGGCGCATTCAAATAAGCAATGATGTTTCTTCGGAGTAGACACAGAAAGCTACGCACAACAGAGGCAGATGTGATGTCAAACACAATTACTGACAGGCTACACAGGAGCGATGTCCATTGTGTAATAGGCCACCCACTGATAGAAACTACGGCTGTAAATTTACAGTTCATTTATAAACCTATTGAGTTGGTAAGCAGCCTAAAGCTATGGATAAGTCTATGTGTTTTGCTACAACGCTATTTTTAAAGATGCATTCTGCAAATTTTGTCCACTGGCCGCCACTGGTAGTAAAAGTGATGTTAAAAAAGGTCCTCGATAAATATTATCTCAGGTTTGCTGACAAATGCCTCATATTAAAAACCACACGCATTCAAAATGTGAATTCAATGGCTGAGGATGACAGTTATTCTACTTAAAGATTATGCACATATAAACATTACAGATCCAGCTTAAAATTTAAGTTTTAGTCCCGTAATGCATCTTTAAGTATCTCTGGACAAAAACCAAATTTTCACCCGATTTCATTCAGTTGTGAACAACTATGGAACAGTCTTCCACCGTTGTTCCATGTGCGAAACTGTGGGCCTTTTTCCTTTCATGTCTTTTACTCAGTCATCGTTGGGTCAATGTGTCCATCTAGCGGTCAACATGGGTATAGCGACATGGCCATATCACAGGCTCTAATCTGGAGCTGACAGTCCTAGACTTGGGCTAGAGATGTCAGGAGTGCTGTATCAACTTTTTGGAGGAAACGAGTAGGCTACCTACCTGTCAATCACAGCCCCGACAGTGAGCAGCAGAAAAGGCTGATGAAAGTCAAATGGAGGCAGCAGGGCACGTTGCATTCGGCTCAAGATTAGGACACCTTCTAAACTGTGGGATATTGGGGACATCTTTCCTTGTGTCCCCAGAGTCCAGGGACACAAGTCAGAGTCCCCCATCCTACAACAATGATTTAGGATAATAGGGGAGATTTGTTGTTCTTCAGAATAAGACCAACCACTTCACATGAATGTCAGTGTGAACCGATGGTCAAATGTATAAAACAGGATCAGCCTGTGAGTTCTGATTGGCTTAATTTAGTAACACCTCTCCACTGAGATCACAGTGATGTTATTTATGTCATAACAAAAAGTCACATCTAGCTCCCTCATTTAGACCTTTTCAGTCTTACCGTCTTACAGTATTGTATAACTCAACTGCAACATTTTGAAGAACCATGAGTTTACTTACAGACCTTGCTGAACACAAAGACGTGTCCATCGCCAAGAAGTGACCTAACCCCCAGCCAAGTGATTGACAGCTGATAGCTGCACAGCCACCCGGAGGAGGGGCGGTGAAGTCATTGGTGAGGTCACCGGGGGTCAGGGGGGTGATCGGAATGCAGGGGGAGGAATGTGCTAGGTGCCAGGGGACTCATTCCATGGGACAAGAACAAGAATGACCACATACTCCCCAGAGCACTGTGAGGGCCTGACTACCACAGGATGAATTAGACCAACAGAACGGTCTAATTAAAAAAAAAAAAGCATTCAAAACAACAAGGCATATGACCGGAGATACAACAATACACAGAGACATCCAAGATCCCAGTGACCAAGAGACAGATGACTTATTGGCAGGAGGTCAAAGGTAAACCATACGAGAGTAAGAGTGCAAAAGGGTCTGAGAAATGACATAAGGGAGGAAGAACTAAATAACAATGTCCCTCATCTGGGAAAAACTAGAGGTTACAAATTAGAAATGTGACGTGAGAAAAATGGGAAACCCAGACAGAATAGTGAGGACATCAGTATCATCAACAGCGCATTTCATATGATGAACCGCCAAGTAAGTCAACACATTTATTGGGATAAAATGTAAACCAGAGAAACATAAAAACCGGGACGGACTGTGCCCAGGTACAATATGATTTGGCTGATGACTGACTGACTGGAGTTGCGCGCTTCTGCTGTATGATGTAATCTGCTGAACCCATCTGGATATGTGTGTCACTGAAAGAGATGTATTCCCGGGAGAGGGTTTGTGTGTGTGTCTCAGAGTGCAGTGTTAGTTGTGTATGGGCAAGTTCTGTGGTGGTTCCGCCGGCAGGTTGTTGTGGGCCTCTTGTACTTCTTGTTCAACAGGAGCTTTAGCACCTGAAGGAGAAACACAATATTCTGTTACCGAAAGAACCCATCAGACAAGACAACGCACAAACATCAACCCAACTCACTCCACACCCACACAACTTATGTACCTTGATCTTCCAGTTTCTGAATCTCTTGGTGGAACTGTAGTTCTCCATTAGGACCCGTAGGAGGCTGTCCCTGCACTGCCTGTTTCTCCTTCCTCTGAGACATCTCTCGGACCGCCTGGGAAGATCACAAAACAACAAGTCAGGTTATTCGTTTCCATATTTCTTTGAAGTTACCGTGTAATGCTATGGTGAAAGTGTATCTCCTTTTACCTTGTTTTGCCGTAACTGTATGGCTATTCACAGAGACGTCACCAGAACCTCTGTGCTCAGCCTAAAGATCATGGGCAGAACTATTTCCTTTAAATCGTAATTGAGACAATACCTGCTGCGCAAAACACTCCTTGCTGAGCAAAAAATCTATCGACCCAATAAGGTGTGAAAGGCTTGGTGACATCCCCGGCTACGCACAGAATATTGATGGACAAATGGCAATCCTCTATTTCAAAGGGTGGAGCAGCCTTTGGTAAACTGACATGTTAACCGTGGTTCACAGCATGTCACAGTAAATGTGCATTTATTTCATGAAAAACTGGAATTGACTTGGCCAAGTAAAATGGCCAAGTACAGGCAGTTGGCAGAGTGTTCTTTCATCTTGGACTTCTGTATTTAAACTTGAAATCATAGATTTCCCCCAATAATTTATTGTGGCTTTACCATATCCAGTACGCTATAGAGCGATGTTATTTCAGATGTTTTATTTTGCAACAAGTCTTTTCGAATCAGTAGGCAGAAGCCTAAATAGGCCAACATATAATGCCCATAATGATTGTGGAATACTAGCTGTGTAACTGGCTTCATTGGCATTTCAGGTTTTACGCTGCTATATTATTGTGCCAAGGGGGTCAGTTCTCCCCCGGTAGCATAGACAATAGAATACAATATAACTAACAAACTCTAATAAGGCTCTACCTCTAGGGGGCAGTATATACAATGCATGGTCATTCAACAGGGGGCTTTTCCACTCAGATTTTTATCTACTCAAATTACTAAATGACAGGTGCACGGCGGCGCTTCCTGACAACGCTTCCCATTGATTAGGCCTATGTTAAACAAAAATATTAAACAATATTAAATTGTATTGTTCCCCTATAGCTCATTACAAATGTACAGCACGCTCTGTAAAACCCTAAAAATGGATAGATCAAATCACAATTTATGAACATCAAATAAGCGCAAATAAAGTGGGAAATCTGAAGAACCTGTGGATCATACAGCGAAAAGTATCACCTTGCTGGCCGGTGAGCTCAGAAGATGCTGATCCTCTAACACTGAGTTCCACATTAAAACATTTACAGCCATGGTCTGCAGTGCCCATGGAGTCATGCCAAGCAGAGGGTTGTCTTGTAATGGTTGAAAATAACTGACTGGTGAAAAACACACTGAAACAGCACACCAACACCATGATATACGAAATATATCACGCTCCACTTAAACTGAAGTCTATCTTCATTAATCTGAGGGAAAATTGAGATCAATAACTGAACTCCAGTTCAGAATGAAAATCAACTGTCAGCAATCAGTATCTGTTCAGAATAAAAACATGTATTTTATATTACCAGCAACCTTTGAGGTAACTGAAAAATCTCACTCCTATGTTTATTTATTATCTATTAAATTATTCTTCATTATTTAATATTTCCATTCATATGAATCACCTATGTAAGGTATGAGAGGGTGTGGCATCAACCAATCAGCATTCAGGATTAAAACCACCCTATTTATAAGTAAATTGTATATAAACTACAACATGTTTGTGCTTTATACCATATAATTTTAATAGTATTTGTTGCTGTTGTTCTATTTAAAAACACAACTCTCTGTTTCTGTGTCCTAAAAGAAATGTAATGCATTAGTTGTTCAGGCTTGATAGATTATTTAAACAGTCACGACCAGGAAGCACAAAGGCATAGATCAGAACGTGTCCACTGATTAAGTAATGAGCTAAGTGGTCGTTAAAATCCCCCTGAATCATAAAACATCCCCTAAATCTTCATTTTGGGTTATAACAGAGAGTTTCTGAAACACTAATTTCTTGCTTTTTTCTTGGCTTCTCTGAATGCCTCTTTGCTCTTGCTCTCTCAACCTCAAATCTCCTGAGTACTGCTATCTTTGATACCTGTAATGCACTTTTAAACTCTTATCTTATCTGTTAGATTAATGCGTTGACTTCTTTGAATCATCTATAAAACCAAGTCAAAACCCAGTCCCATATGGGAACATCCACCCTGTGGTTGCCTGGTTAATGATTACCTGTTGATACTCTTTTTTCTGAGCCTCCAGGGCCTTGCCCCTCTCCTTTAACAGATCCTGCTCCAGACGAAGAGACTCCGCCCTCCTACCCAGCTCTTCCTCCTTTGTCCGCAGTTCTGCCTCAAACCGCTGGAGCTCTGCCTCGGTGAACACTGGTTTTGTGTCGTCTAATGTCTGGAGGGGGAAGATCAATATGGGTGGAGTCTAATATCACAAACACACACTAACAGAAAAACAAGCCACAGCTCATCCATTTACATTCCATTCATCAGTTCCTCCTTTACATCTCATTCCTTAGCTCCTCCCTTACTTAGATGCTATTCTTTAGCTCCACCCCTACAGAGATCCCATGCTTTAGTTCCTCCCTTACTTACATCCCATTCTTTAGGGTTTATGAACTCTTTTTTGTCTGTTGATTTAAGGAACTCTTCCAGGCTGACGAGTCGATCTTGATTGACATCCACCTGTCGAAATAGATAATCCAACAGTTGAAAAAGTGAGAAGAGGTAAACACAGAGAGAGGTGGTGAGCACAGAGAGAGGAGGCGAGCACGGAGAGAGGAGGCGAGCACGGAGAGAGGAGGCGAGCACGGAGAGAGGAGGCGAGCACGGAGAGAGGAGGCGAGCACGGAGAGAGGAGGCGAGCACGGAGAGAGGAGGCGAGCACGGAGAGGAGGCGAGCACGGAGAGAGGAGGCGAGCACGGAGAGAGGAGGTGAGCACAGAAAATAGGATAGAGGTGGTGAACAAAAAGAAAAGGTAAACAGGGAGAGGATGTGAGAGGGGAGGTGAAGAGAGTTAAGAGGTGGACAGAAATAGAGAGGGGCAAACAGAGGGCAGAAACAGAAGTATGAGAGACAACAATACTGACATTCTTCATGACATGCTCCCGCATCCTCAGCCTTTCCTCCTCCATCTCCATCATATCATCCTCCTCGTTCTTTGGATCATAGACCTTCTCCAGCTTGGTGTACAGGGACAGGAAAGACAGCAGTTACTATAACGCACAGACAGACAGACAGACAGACAGACAGACAGACAGACAGGCAGGCAGGCAGGCAGGCAGACAGGCAGACAGGCAGACAGGCAGGCAGACAGGCAGACAGGCAGACAGGCAGACAGGCAGACAGGCAGACTTCTCCACCTTGGTGTACAGGGACAGGAGAGACAGCAGTTACTATAACGCACAGACAGGCAGACAGGTAGACAGGCAGACTTCTCCACCTTGGTGTACAGGGACAGGAGAGACAGCAGTTACTATAACACACAGACAGACAGACAGGCAGACAGGCAGGCAGGCAGGCAGGCAGACAGACTTCTCCAGCTTGGTGTACAGGGACAGGAGAGACAGCAGTTACTATAACACACAGGCAGACAGGCAGACAGGCAGACAGGCAGACAGGCAGACAGGCAGACAGACGTGGGGGGAAGGTATGTTACTTCTTTGGCAAAGAGGGCCTCTAGTTCCTGCTCATCCAGGACACCGTCTCCATTAGTGTCTACAAAGAGGAATCGAAAGGATACGTGTCATCACTACAATGTGATAGCACAAATTCTTTGCAGAAAGTCAAGAAACCGCACAGTTTCTTTGAAGGAATCCAATGTCCTGATAAAACAAGGACGCTGCAAACAAGTTGAATACATGGAGCCTAACTGACCGTGCAGTTTGAAGAAGGTCTTCGGGTTGAACTCTGTTGGGTCCAGCCCGTCAGTCTCCTCCCACACTTCACGCAGCTGATCTACACTGCCCTGAGGGAGGGAGGGAGGGAGGAGTAAGGAGGAGAGAGAAAAGAGATGGGGATTGAAGAGATGATGAAATGTTTCATTCTACTAGTCCCATGTACAGACAGTAACAGAGAATTCACCCCATGTTCGTGGCTTTCTGTATTTATCTGTCCTTTACCGGAGCGTTGACTTTTGGATGCTTCCGGTGTTTCTCCTTCAGCTCCTCCATCCTCCTCTCCTCCTTCTCTCTCTTCTCCTGGTCCAGCCCCTTCAGGTACTCCCGCCTCTCGTGCTCCTTCAGCATTTCGTAGCGTTTGAATTCCTCGTGTCGCTCGGCGTCGTAGTTCTCCAGGTCCTTGGTGGCCTGCCAGGACGGGATGACCGATGAGGGCAGCTACAGTACGTCAGCACCAGTGTTGTGAAACTGGGCCCATATTCACCATGCAATCCACAGTAGAAATGCTAATCTATTGTCAATATACGCTGTACTTAATACTCATCATGATAACAAGCTACTGGTCCTAGATCAGCACCTACAGGAAGACCAACACAGGCCCAAGGCTCCATGTTCAGTGCATTACCGTTGAGATGAGCAGTTCGAGATCTTTGGCCTCAAATGTGTTCTGATTGTGTGGATCCAAGTGTTCGAACTGCTTCAACAGAGACGCATGGTCCATCTGTAAACTCTGCGTGTTGGTGCTATCCAGTTTGGCTTTGAGCAGCATCCGGAGGCGTGAGACCTCCTGTCTCTTCAGCTCATCCAGACGTGTTCTAACGTGGTGACCAACAAGGTCCAACTCCTTACTGAGACGACCATTCTGAAGGAGAGGGAGACGCACAGTCGGGCCAAAAGATTTCTGAATAACCGTTATTCTCTAACAAGATGTGTACAAGGAATTTGAAATGGTGCTCCAAAATAAAGCAAAAATCTATTGTACAGACCAAATAAGGACATTATATAACAAAAATAATTTTGACATAACCCGTATGAATTGGTAAACTAGAATGTATATGTATGTATCATAAACATAGAGGTACTTAATGAGTTAATACAACGACAAACGAAGAACTACTGAGGTCCGAAGATATAACATATGAAAAGCAACAGGGAATGCAGAGGTGAAAAGAAACGAGAAGAGGATGAGTAAGAAAGAATGAAAGAGAAAGACAGAAAAAGAAAGACAGAGAGAGAGAGAGAGAGAGAGAGATAGCCAGACTGACCTTGATGTCCTCTGTGTTGGCAGTCTGGAGTTTCTCTCTGAAGTGCGGATCTGTCTCCAGCACCTCAATCACCTCTCTCAGATACCTGTCATAGTACAGCCCTGTGTCCTACAACACACACATTATGTACAGGATATTATAGACACACACACACACACACACACACACACACACACACACACACACACACATCGTGAACAGTACATTATAGACACATGTCATGTACAGCACATTATAGACACGCACGTCATACATACATTACAGACATTATCCACATAAACAGAAACAAGACAAAGATGTGTGCGCACGCACGCACGCACGCACGCACGCACACACATAAAGGAAGGGGTACCACATTATCCTCCTGTTTGTCCTCCTGGGGAGGATGTGTTTCTTGGGGCACTGCATTGCGGTCAATGGGAATTGCCCAAACCTCCAGACAGATGGACAGGAGCACCAGCCAGCAAGGACCCAGGTTCATCCTCCTGTAAGAGTTGTAGAATTAGATCTTCAGCTGTTCAGTACAGTGACATTTGCTACTGAACATCAACTGAATTATGTTTGATTGTTGACATCTGGCATATAGAATCTCTAACATCACAGGGATTGTATGCAAGTTGCTCTGGCTAAGAGACTCAGCTAAATTACTAAAATGGAAATATAAAGTATATCAAGTTGCATGGAGTTGAAATTGGAAAAGTCAGACTGACAATCAGCTGACACATCAAGAGCTGAAAACTCGATAAAGGGTATAAGGTGTGATATCCCTTTCGTGCGACAAAATTAAGTTTTCCAAGCGCAAAAGATTTGCTAGCCAGTTTAACAACAACCGCATCAACACTAGCTAACTACTGTATCTTTTTACCACCCTCTTCAACAACAACATCAAGCTAAATTTAGCTAGCCAGCGAAGAGACACCTGCCTGGATGACAGGCGTTTACATCATCACACAGATTATTTCAGCGCAATTTATAATGTACACTCGGTGACATTACAGAGCCCCACTCACCGTTACCGACCGTGACTTGTTGATTAATGGATAAACCGTATCCGTTGTATTAGCAACCTAGCTAGCAAACCAATGATTTAACCGAGAGCGTTCAGGAATTAAAAGACAAGTATTTGCGTCGCAGGCAAAAATGACGTCAACAAGAATGGACAGTGTGTGTTCTATGGGCTCGTTCGAATACGATAGAAATGTATCTTTACTTTTCCACTTCCTTTATGAAACTCACCATAGTTAATCGACGTTATTGTTTTAATGTTAAATCATGTCATCAAATAATAAGTGAACATGTATTTAACTTACATTGTTGATGTGTGTACATCACATACCTCATAATATTTTGGGAATAAAAACATATAACATATATAATATTCATATAATCTCCAGTTCAAACATGTAAAATGTATTTATTTATTTAATTACTATGAAAATAGATATGTATATTATTTCATCAAATAGAATGTCACATCACATACAAACTCAAACAATGGTGAATTAAAATAAAATAACATTATGTAATTGCACATAATAAATACATCAATAAATAATACATTAAGAACATACAACCAACAGGACAATAAAAAAGAATCACAGAGCTGAATGATAATAAATATGGCACAAGTAGCACACAATGAATAAATAAACAATATTAAATTAACAACAATAAATTAAGTTAAAAATATGAAAATACATTGTAGAGCATTTGAGGTCATATTTCATTTATATCAGTTACACTGATAAGCGATGCAGGACTGATTGATTTGCACTTTGAATGCCACACACAATGTTGTGTTTAGAAATCAATCTCTCTCAAATCGGTAGGTGTGCTTGCTCTTTCATCCTCCATTTCTCCACCTTTCTCCATTCCTCCGCCCTTCTCCAAGGCGCTGTCTCGGAGTCCCCCTCTCAGCCGCTGTTTGAGGGCAGCTTCTATCAGGTCACTGTAGCACTGCAACACCATCTGAGATCAAAGAGTGAAGACAAACAGAGACATGAGCACCCTTCCACTAATGCTCACCGTGACACAATCAATCTGTCACGCAAACACTTTTATCATTGCTGCTGAATAAGGTTCAATGCAAACCCCTGACCGTAACACAACAGATATGTTGAGAGATCCTATAGAGTGATGTCAGAGAAACTTCTAGACACTCACCAGGTCAGTCTGACACAGCTCTGCCAACGTTGCACTCATATGACCCAGATGACCTGGGCTCTTGTTGCCCAACCCTCGGAGGGCAGAGTTCAGTGCCGCCGCGGCAACCAAAGATGGAGGGGCTCCCAGGAAACGGTAGTCACAGACGCACATTGCGACCAGGGTGTCACTGTGACGACGCAGTGTGGAGAAGTACTCCTGTGTGTTGGTCTCTCCATCCTTCAGCTCTCCAACACGGGGAAGAAAATGTGGTAGGAAGTCCTGAGGGGTTACTGCAGCCATGTCCCATCGAAGAGTCGCGAGGACGAGCCGTTCCATCTCCTTGTAATAAAAGGGAAGGAGTATCAACACACACGTTTGTATTTAAAAAACACTAACATTTAGCCCACTGAATACAGTGTACGCACAACAACAGAGACTGTTTTTATTCACCTTTAAGTGAGAAACAATTACACTTGGTCCGTCACATGATCACACAACATTTTCACTCACTCTCCTCTGTATCACCATGACAACTCACCCGAATGTTGGAGGGCAGGAAGCTGTACTCGGCTGCAGCACAGAGAGTGTCAGCAGAGACGGTGTCACATTCGCTTAGTTTGGAAGAAATGAGGATGCAGGCTGCGGCCAGGCAGTACGGTGAGACAGGCAGGGAAAGGGAGGCAGACAGGAAGCGGTCCAGCAGCGAGACGGACAGGGGAAACACGGTCTCGTCGCAGCCACACTCACAGCATACCTAGTAAAGAAACCGACAGGAGAGAATCAATTAGCACCTCATCAGAATGAAGCCATTTCAAGTGGGGGGGAAGAGGTAGCAATGGAATCCGACAAGTCGGACAGGTCATACCTCCATAGCCCATTTGGCAAGCTCCTCTCTTCGCTCGGGCTCACTCTGGATGAGGGCGACATAGAGGGCGGAGGGCAGATATCGCTCCTCCACCTGAAGCAGCCGCTGGATGACCCGCTTCCCAGACACGCTGGGGTCCCAGGGGGCGCGGAGCTGTGGCTGGACCCTGACCTGGACCTGTTGGTCCCCCTCACTTTGCTGGCCTCGGACCTCCTCCTCACACCACAGAGACACAAACACAGACATCCCTCAGCTCAGCCCACAGTCCACTGCCAGGATGGGTTGGTGTTGGTCTCGCTCCAGAAAGAGAGAAAGAGACCAGTCAATGTTCCTCTTTTTGTGTAAAGAAAAAGATTGCGTGCTGAATAACGACAAATTATCCAGGACAGTCCAGCTGTGCTATGTTAGAGGCCTGCTTGTTTCCTGGTTCCTCTGTGTCAGCGTGTCGCTTCGTAGTGCTGGTGTAAATCTCAGTCGCAACCACCACCGGCTGGTTTTATATCCCTCGAAGAGAAAGAGTGACAGAGAGGGTGTGGTAAAGAGGCAAAGAAAGAGAAAGAGGGTGAAATAAAAAACGACAACAATGCTGTCTGTTCAACAATGGCATCAACAGGTGGAGAGAAGGGGGAAAGTAGGGAAGGAGAAAGAGGGAGGGCACAGGCAAGAAAGGGAGTGGCCCGCAGGGACAGGGTAACAGCTTGCCCCCGACAGTGAAAAGGAGGAGAGGGAGAGAGAGAAACGAGGAGAGAAAAGGTCACCTCCAAACTCAAACACAATAGGAATAGATGACAAAAGGAGAAGGACGTTTGTTGACAATATGAGACAAAATAAGTTCTAAATTCAGTATGAGACAGACAAAGTTAGATGCATATTTTACATTCTGTATGAGAGAGACAAAATAAGTTAAAAATTATAAATTCAGTATGAGACAAAATAAGATGCACATTTTACATTCAGTATGAGACAAAATAAGAGGCATATTTTACATTCAGTATGAGACAAAATAAGATGCATATTTTGCATTCAGTTTGAGACAAAATAAGATGCATATATTACATTCAGTATGAGACAAAATAAGATGCATATTTTACATATTTTACATTATGAGAGAGACAAAATAAGTTCTAAATTCTCACTTAAGAAAAAATTAAAACTGTATAGGAAAATTACATATTGGAATTGGGCTTAGTTTGAACAGCTTTGTTATTGTTCATCCTGTGTTGTACGTTGCCAAGGTTACATTTAAAATCATTTTAGAAATCTTTTTTCATCATCCTACATGTAGTTAGCCAGTACTTAATGTACTACAAACTAAAATATTTATATTTCAACACATGCATTTATTCCTGCCTCTAAATGTCTTTTAAACTCCATCTCCCATGCCCAGAACTCTCTGAGGAATCTCATTGTCAAAGCAACCTGTGTCCCGTCACCCTCCTCCCCCTCCTCACCCCTCCCTAGCCTGTGGCAATCTGCTCCCCCTGTTTAAAGACCAGTGAACCCACTGTAGAGGACAGGGCTAGGTATGTGCAACAGACAGTGGAGCAGGCAAGTCAATGAGCCGTATTGTCTCCCTTTACAAATCAGTGTCAGACACCAGCCCCTAGCCTTCTGCTGGCTCCACACACACACAGACACATACACACACAAACTCACACACATTCATTGGACAGCAGACACACTCCTGCACACTCCTCTGGGACTCCACTGACGGTCACAATGGGGTCACACTTACCAGTGATAAATTCACATTGTATTTGACAAAGTGAGTCACCACAGGTGGTTTCTCACACATTGGGGAAACAATAATGGATAATGTTTCACATGGACATTTGGGAAGCACTGCAAGTGGAATAATGACATACCTTTTGAACCATCCTTAAAATATCAGAAGACGAAGCCGTGAATTGTAAGCTGGGCTTGAATAAATCAATCACAGTGATTTAAAAGGTTGTGTTTCTTGGCAATAATGTAAAATGTATATTCTATTTTTCACAGACCTCCACTGGTTAAACAGACCAATACCAGATCTAAACTAGTCACAACCTTCATTCCTGAGCCATTATGTTACCTTAACTAAAAGTCCAGAGATGTCATTAGAGATATCCTCCTAACCCCAACTATTGTGATCTTTTGTGTACTAATCCTTAGTATCCTGTGGGCCCGTGTGTGTGTGTGTGTGTGTGTGTGTGCAATCTATAGATAAATATTTGCTTGAAACCCTAAGAAGAATGTAAAAAGCATTATTTCTTGAGTAAGAGGACACTTATTTGGTACTAGAGGTTTAAACAACACAGACTTCATCTTCTCTGAGGTTTTCTAAGACCTCAGATGAAACCCTTTCCAACACAATCGCAACAGGAGAGATTATCACCCCAACACACTGGAACCATTGTCGAATTAGAGGGGAGAAATGGGGCTTAAAGCTATTGAGAGAGCCATCATCCATAAACAGTGATTGGAGTATCACTGAAAACAGATTGAGTTTGAATGAGAGCTGGAGTGAGTTGGGTTATGGGTGTCAGGAAAGGTCAGGTCAGGAGAGAGGGGCAAAGTGGGGCGGGGCAAAGAGATACACAGTGACAGATCGCCCTCCTGTTTAAGTGCCCTTCTAAATTCATACATCGCAGCTGTATTCAAACCAAGACAGAGGAGAGCGAAGGAGGGAGGGATAGAGGGAGATGGTGAGCCGCATGAACAACCCAGGCGGTTGTGAGAGAGGGGCGTGGTTGCCCGCCCCTCATTTTCCACCTCATTGACCGGAACAGTGGAGAACAGAAATCCCTTTTCCCTTCATACAGACACCTGCTGACGGGGGGGGGGGGAGTCCCCTCAGTTAACACACTGCATTAATCATACTACTGATAAACAGCACTGCAGCACTCTGAGCAAAGACAACTGGAGTCCAATGTCCTTTTGAAAATTACAACTCAAAATTAACATTAGTTCACAAATACAATGTAAATAAACAGTACTTAAATTCAAAAATAAATGCAAAAGAGACATTTTTTTTGAATATTTTAACAGGGAGTAATACACCGATCAGCCATAACATTATGATCACCTGCTACCCATTTTGCCGCCAAAACAGCCCTGAACCATCGAGGCATGGACGCCACTAAGACCTCTGAAGGTGTGCTGTGGTATCTGGCACCAAGATGTTAGCAGCAGATCCTTTAAGTCCTGTAAGTTGAGGTTGTGCCTCCATGGATCAGACTTGTTTGTCCAGCACGTCCCACAGATGCTCGATTGGATTGAAATCTGGAGAATTTGGAGGCCAAGTCAACACCTTGAACTCGTTGTTGTGTTCCCCAAACCATTCCTGAACCATTTTTGCTTTGTGGCAGGGCGCATTATCCTGCTGAAAGAGACCAATGCCATCAGGGATTAGATAGCTCAGGTAGGTGGTACGTGTCAAAGTAACATCCAAATGAATGGCTATCCTTGCTCCGTGGTCCAGTTGTGATGCTCACATGCCCATTGTAGGCGCTTTCGGCAGTGGACAGGGCTCAGCATAGGCACCCTGACTGGTCTGCGGCTACGCAGCCCCATACGCAACAACTTGCGATGCATTGTGTCTTGACACCTTTCTATCAGAACCAGCATTAACTTTTTCAGCAATTTGAGCTACAGCAGCTCGTCTGTTGGATTGGCCCACACGGGCCAGCCTTCGCTCCCCATGTGCATCAATGAGCCTTGGTTACAGAATGTGTGTCTCGTGTGTGAGCGGTCCAGGGTGGTGCAGTTGCCAGTCCATCCAGCCTTCGTTCCCCACGTGCATCAATGAGCCTTGTCCAACCATGACCCTGTTGCTGATTCACCGCTTTTCCTTCCTTGGACCACTTTTGATAGGCACTGACCACTGCAGACTGGGAACACCCCACAAGGGCTGCAGTTTTGGAGATGTTCTGACACAGTCGTCTAGCCATCACAATTTGTCCCTTGTCATAGTCGCTCAGATCCTTATGCTTGCCCATTTTTCTTACTTCTAATACATCAACTTTGAGAACAGAATGTTGACTTGCTGCCTAATATATCCCACCCACTGACAGGTGCCATGACAATGAGATTATCAGTGTTATTCATTTCACCTGTCAGTGGTCATAATGTTATGGCTGATCGGTGTATTTTCTATTAATAAGTCCTTAAAAATAGAAAAAACACACGAAATACAGAATGCAATCACTAAATAGTAACACGACCAAACCAGTACCTACCTCAACTACATACAAATAATATTGCTCTGGCAAATGTTTTTGTTTGCTATTCTTTTTTTCCCCCGCTAATATGTACAGTACTGGTATGCACCGTTTTTAGATGTTACATTTCTAAATGTTGATATGGGACTAGATGAGATAGAGGGCAAGGACAAAATACACATTAACATTCATGACAGTGTTGGGGAGGGGGGGATAACAGGGGGGGCAACTGGTCTGGTGTAAACATAAGATTAGTGAATGACACAAAGGACTGCCCAGTAACTTTTATACCCTTTATTTCACAACATTTCAGGATAATGAAAATATTGTTATGACATAATACTGATAACTAAAATGGTAAAACATTATAGTACTGCATGTATCGCCCTCTACATGGCATGCAATTTCTGCAATGAGCTGGAATATAGCATGTTACAGTACAACCAATGTTCTGTCAATATCAACACCTTTCATTCTTTTCCAATCCCTTAGAGCGGGTGTTAAACTCCTTCCAAGGAGTGTCAGCTGGTTTTTGCTTTTTCCTTGCAGCTCGTGTCCAATTAAGACCTAGACAACCAGGTGAGCAGAGCTCATAATTAGTTACTTTTGAGTTCGACACCTGTGAGCAAGAGGGGCTGTGAGGACAGAATAAGAACAACACAATGTGCCTTGTGCAATTAAGAACACAACAATACACCACTAAAAAGGGTCAGACAGGCTGGAAAAGAAACACAGGGATGAAAGGATTTGGCAGGAAATAGCAGCATTATACATAAAGTAGGATTTGGGATGAAAATAATAAAGACTGTAAGAAAATCTCACAAAACAGATGGATGTGTAAAACATAACTGACAGGACTTCAACGGGACTGTTCAAACATTGTGGTTAGATACAGTCATGAAAACAGGCCTTCCATCTCCTTTTGGTCTATAATGCCCCCTGGCTGTCAGAGATGCTAACAGAGTCCTGTTGGACAGTTCAGTAACATCACACCTGCACTGCTACTACCCATATATTCCCATATTTCATCCAATATAAGTATAGCTTCCTAAATAAAACACCCCGGATGGGTTCATGCCTTCCTGTCCTCCTGTCAATCACCCAGTCACGGGTAGGTAGCGGGAGGGCCTGCCGCTGTTGCAGCGCCGTTACTCGATTGGCTCGTTGCCATAGCCGGCGTCTGTGATTGGCTGAGAAGGTGCTGCGTCTCATGTGACTCGGATTCTGGGCTGGTCTCGTCGGAGCTCGGCGGGACGTACAGACCGATGACCTCCTGCACCTTCCCGGGGAGCTCCTGAGAGCAGGGCGAGGGGGGGGGGCAGTTATATCATATAACATAGCTTTATTACCATCACGTCTATATGAATTCATTCTTCTCTATGGTTTTCCCTACTTTGCAGCAGGCCAGCTGTAGGTAGATGGCTTCTGCTCCTCGCAGGACAGTCTGCAAGTCCAGCTTCATGGTCAGTTCATTGATGTGCTGAATACAGAGACACAGTCCATACATAGGCAGGGAAGGTAATTACACAATTAGTCCAATTAGTGGAAGAAATACTGGCTGTCTGAAAGCAGCCTTACACACAAACACAAAAAGACAACGTGAAGAATACATTCCAACATGTCTTGCAAACCTTCAGAATTGTGTTAAAGTCGTGGTCGGAGCCAATGAGCTCCCCTCTCTGGGATTCCAGAATTGAAGCGGCCATCAGCAAATGGAAGTTTTCACATGGCAGACGAGTCCAAAGAACCTAAAACAGAGAAAGTATACCATAAAAGCTGGATGAGTACTTGACTTGAACGGGTGTTTTCTCAACACTGTGTATGTAGGTCAAATAGGACTGGATCAGAGAGCTGTGTTTGTGTCGTACTGTACCATCTCACCTCCCATAGGGACAGGATGTCCTCAAAGGAGAACTCCCTTTTAAACCAGATCAACAACCAACGGAAACAGAAGCACAGAGAGCCACTGTCCTGGGAGTCTGAAAGGGAGACACAAGACATAAGGACTAGAACAAAATGACGCAAAGAACGTATTACAACGGACTGAACGTCTGGATGACGACAAATCGCACCTCGAGTTAAGGTGAATTATTCTACAACAACTAAACAGAAACAATCATTTGAAGTGACTTCACGATGAACGTCTACACTTCTGGTGGGGGAGGAGCCTAGTGACTGGTTTACCAAGGTAGTCCAGGAGCTCCGGGTCCAGAGCCTTCAGCAGGAGAGTAAGCTGAAGGAGCTGTTGCTTCATGGCCTCCTGGGACTCCTCAAAGTTCTGGTGCTGAGAGACCAAGGAGAGGACATCAGAAAGTTCTCACGCGGCGTTTTGAACAAATGTCCGGAGCGTTACACGAGTGTATGAGGCTTACCACCATCTCCATGAAGCCTGTCAGACACCAGAAGGACTCCACCTCGTTCTGGGTCACAAACAGCAGAGGAGCCAGGAGGTCACTCATGCCTTGGACATAGCCTGCAGGCAGAGGAAACAGAAGCAACAAGGCCAGGGGAGTCAGCTAGCACGTCTTGAAATAAACCATTGAGAACCACCCCAAGGCTAAGCAAAGCAGCATACCCAGGTCAAAGTTGAACATGCAGTACGTCATCAGCACATCATGGAGGAGAGTCAGGCCTGGGTTGTCATTGCCAGAGAAGAACGCGTTGTGTCTGTCCGTCCGACTCACATCTCGTTCTGTCGAGTCCAATCAAAACAACGAAACCAGTGAACAACCCATCCAGGAAATGTTTCAACTAATAAGATGCACAGAAAAGTTAAACAGACAGCCACACTGACCAATCAGGCTGCGGTATCCTCTGAGGAGGGAATTCCTCATCTCTTGCTCTTCACTGACTGACTTCCACTGAACCTTCATTCTGAAATATTCATCTCTGAACAGGGAAACAGAGAGGGTTTCAGGGGATTAAATAATTACATTTAGACAGTAATCACCGTATTATAATCACTGTCTTGTAATCACTGTCTTGTAAGAGACACTAACGTTTTCATCCTCAGAATATCCTCCCTCTCTTTCACAGTACTATTCCAAGGATAGAATCCCAGAAGAAACTTCCAAACATCCTTCCTTCGGGATGGTGTGATGCCCTATAAGCGGGAGAGGAGGGATGCTGTAAATGACTTTAGGTCAGAAGACTGAAACTGAATCTGGATCAAAGATCGTATCAGTAGTGGGGGATTTTTTTTAAGGAGAGGGACAATACACTGTAGTGTAGAGGACGCCCCTACCCCTCTGAAGATCAGCTCTTTGATTCGCTGTGGGTCCTTCACACGTCCATCCGGGTCCAAAAACTCCTCCCACTTGTCCAGAGGCGGTCCCCTTGTTACATCTGGTCTAGGACCAAGCTCCGCCCCCTGGTGGCACATGAAACAACACCCTTGCACCTCTTTTTTCAACTTCACTATACGTTTACATTAAGGTAAGGTATCATTAGTAGGAACCGCAGATGCTTTCTGTTAGTGGGTACATTTTTGAACTGGCCCAGTATGTTATAGCCACCATCTGTATACTATAAAGTGAGATCCTCATGTCCATCTGCTCCACTACTGTAAATGTTTAGTATTAGCCCAACAATCACTTCCTACATTCCCCCAACATACACAGTTAATGAGCTCAAAGCCAGGTTCATCGTCAGCTGGCAGGGGCCCGTGGTGGTCCTGGTGGCCACGGGGGTGGAGGGGGGACTCTGGGGGTCGTAGGGCCCCTCGGAAGAAATTGGTGACCTTAGAGAATCCCCCAAAGGTGGTGGCATAAGGGTCCTGGATAAACCTCTGCAAACCAAGAGACAGAGATGATTATCAACTGACATTCCCACACTCACACATAAGCCACGCTGACGACACACACTGCTTACAGAGACAAGGTCAGAACTTCCATCGTCAAAGAGCTGCAGCTCATCGAAGGACTGAGAAAGAGCCCCGGAGTCATGAGGATATGCTAGGAAAAGACGGCCATCTACTGGTGACCTGAAAGCAAAAGACAAACACAGATAAGCAATAGGCGAGAAAGCAAGGTTTAGATAAAGACAAGGGTTTGTGTACATTTCTAATCCCTCCACTGTTCAGAGTCCAGTTGAGAGCCATTGATCTGTTGGTTGGCACTCACGGGGCCAGGATGATGTAACGCTGCAGCGCCCTCAGCAGCTCCCTTGTGCCCCCCCGGTGAAAGTGCAAAGGAGGTAGGGGGTGACCCCCTCTGCTGGTTAGAACCAGGAAATTACGTCCCAGGGAGAAACGGGACCGTCGAAGAGAGTACAGCTCCGACAGAGGCAGAGAGAATGACCACTGACCTGGGAACAGAGGTAAAGACGTGGAGACATCAACCCTGTTGGTG
>JACXGI010011793.1:12933-24277 GCA_016801175.1 Esox masquinongy | reverse complement strand
ACGCGAGGAGAGCAACGTTGTTCGCCGCGGCCAGGGCCTGTGATCCCAAAACGTAAGCCTTATCCCACAGCTGCCCCGAGTAGCGGTCCTTGGTGGATGGGAGGGCGGGCTTCTTCCCGGACCAACCCCAGGAAGGCAGGAAATGCGCGGCCAGCTCGGGTTCTAAGGAGGGGTGGCCGAGCTGATGGGAGCTAGCCTAACGTAGACCTTAGTGAAGGTGGCGTAAGATTTGACAGGCGCTCTAGCCGATGCTGGGGCAGACCAGGAACCCTCGGCGAAGGCTTTAAAACCACGGACCTCAGGCGCAGAGGAGTCCACCGGTTTCACACGCTCAGCCCAGGAGCCGAAGGACATGTCTGAAGGTTCCTTCGGCGCAGGCAGGGGGGGCAGAGGCAGCTGGATGTGAAGAGCTGCCCTCTCTATCATGCCCGCAAACTCCACGCGGAGAGGGGGCGGGCGGAAAGAAGCAACAGAGGAGAGGTCGTCCTCCATTTCTCCCGGGAGAGAGGGAGAAGCGCGAGAACCGCCACCACAACCCACGTGGGAAGGGGGCGGGTCTGCCTGCGTCAGAGGACTCGGGTCCCGCGTAGGAGCGTCCTCCTCAGACATCTCGTCGTTGTCGTCGCTGGAATCCAAGACGGCGGAGACGTCCACCTCCTGTTCGAAGTAGCTCGCCCTCTCTACACGTGTAGAGAGGGACAAGGTAGCACAGGAGGAGCAAGCCGGGGGGTCTGTGAGACCCTCAGGAGTGTGAGCAGGTCCCAGGCAGGAAACACACGAACGATGGGAGTCCTGGTCCGGAGACAGGTTGGCGCAACGGCAAGCGGCGGCGAAAAACTTTTTCATGTTGAGACGTCGAGCTAAAGAACGTTGACGGCAAAAATTCTCAGGCTGAAGTAGAGTAATCAGTATAGCACTCAGCAAGCGTTTGCTGAATAAAAAGGGAGGACGTTCTCTGGGCTCACAGGTCATATATAGGGGCAGGCGTGCCCTGATTGGCTGACGCATCTTGCATAATGAGTTTTCAGTACGGCCGGGGACGCGGCCAGGGTAAACCACTAGGAGCTAAAGCCCCTCTAGGGAGCGGAGCTCCACGACATATAACTAACATTTCAGTAAAGCATCGAGAATGCATTCCAGCAATTTCTACTCTGGCAATTTCTGAAAACGCGACAACAGTTCAAGGCAGTCCAAGTAATTTTGTTACTACAAATCAAGGTAAGAGTCGACTAAGAGCTTACTATCTGTACGTTAGCTAGCGGTACATGCGGTAGCGAGTTGTTTTGTGTTTCAGCTATCTAGCTTGCTAGGTACCCTTGTTACATACAGAAAGCAATATTAAGCACATTGTAATTAGATAACTAACCCTAGTCAAACATTATATAGAAATATTTATACACATACATACCTAGCAAATTAACCAGACTATTGACTGTATTTTCTAACAGCTTGCTCCATGGAAGGCCCGGAGCCTGGTCTTCTCGAGCGACATAAATTATCTGTAAGTTGAATGTTTAACTACAGTACCTACTACTATGTTAGATTTGTGCGGTTTGTAATTTTATTAGAATTTTTATCATCTGCTAATTGCCAGGATTTACCCCATTTTCATAGCGTGCAGTCGGGGACCTACACAATACTGCTGGCGAGGATGAAAAGTATAGGCTGCATGAAAGGTGAATGTGAATTTATATTACTTTATAAAAATGTTAAAATCGTCAAAATAAATAAACCAATAAGTGTGTGGTGGCTGTGTGAAATGGAACAATCATCATGCAAATGTATTAAACAAGATTAGTCTTAGGTTGTCTGGATTGTTGGCTTTGGAGAGGAATAATTTGGCGGGAATAACACAACAATAAACACTGTACCTAGTTAGATGAATTGGTTAACACCTTGTTGTTGAGTTTAACTTGAATAATAACTTGTTAATTACCATTTATCTATAGACATTTATTTGATGAAGTGTAGAAGGGGCATGACAAAAAGATTTTCACATTTATTGCTTTACTGCATTGGTTGAATATGTACATCTGCGATAGATGGCTCCAATACTGTACTGAAAAAGGAATGTTTTGTCTTTCATATCTCAGGTAGAACAGTCGTCACAACTCTAGTGTGCTGGGATTAGTGGTAAATCAGATTAGTCTAAAATGTATTGAAGAAGAATGGAGCTGGACTGACTTTGAAGGTAAGAAATAGTCTGACTGCAAACTCTAACATTGAATTAAGGATTATAAAGCGTATTATAATTGCTAAAACACCACACATGACTTCTCAGATGCAGCTGCAGGCCGAAACTGGACACAAAGGGAGAAACATTGTTCGTTGGACAACCTGGACAAAGCAGCAAAGAGAGACATCAAACAGCGGAGACGACGCCGCGAGCGACAGGTTTGTTTATAAATGTGTAGAAAGAAAAAACATGTTTTGAGAATGTTTGTTTTATATTTGATTGGAAGTGATGACTAATTTATCTTACAAGCAGACTGTGATTTACAAATAAAAATAATTTCATCATAGTTCTGAGTGTCCTTGTTTTACGTTGGCAAGTGTTATTAATGATTCCAAATATCAAGTTGGTTACAAGTATGCACATTTTTTATACAAAAGTAACTACAAAAGTAATTACTTGTTTGGAGATCTGTTTTACAAGTGTGCAACATATTTTACAAATAAAAAAACTTATGTCGCTGTTTTACCTTCATAATTTTAATGTTTTTGAATTTATCCTAACACCTTTAGCTTCCTTAAATGTGAAGTGTATGACTTGCTGTAATGTTTGGACCGCTCTAGATTTTTACAGTTAGACATTGTCAATTTATTGTCTACTGTACTTTCAGGCTTTGGCTAGTTGGCTGAAGGAACTCTTGGCTGAAGAGAAGTTGCAGTTTGCTGGGGCAACTGAGGACATGATGTCTGATATGGAGACTGACACCTGGATTTTTGGTTTCCTCTCCTAGCTGGGGCTCTGCTGAGTTTGAGTACCTGATCAAATCAGCTGACGAATGAAGGAGAAGAGGTGTCGCCAAAACGACCACCACAGCCCTACCCTGGACACCTGATTGCTCAGAACATTTAAAGAGAAGAGAACCTGTGGTTTACCGGGCAACTGAGGACATGATGTCTGGTGTGGATACCAGATTTTTGGTTTCCTGATCAAATTAGCTGACCAGCGAAGGTCACTTGAACTGGACTGATTTACACACACACACACACTCAAGTCCCAATTGCTGCTACCAGACACTCTACTTTATATAGTTTTTAATATCTTTATTAGGGTGTAGTTATTTTGTTGTCCATTACTTAAAATGTTTTGCTATTTCTTTTTAGCCTTTCTATTGGTGCATGGCTGTGAGGTTAGTGTTGCGTAAAGGTTTTATTCACATTGACAATTTATTTTCTATTGTTACTCCTCAAAATCTGTACATTATTCCAAACTTTTGGCCGCCAGTGTGCTTTTTAGAACTTTCTATTCTTGTATTGCTGTGTGGGAACCTGCAAGCATTTCCACTTTAAACGTAAGTATTATTAATTTAAGTATCTTTAATTACATTGCTGTTTTTAGTAATGTCCTAATTTATTTGATTTGAATTAATATATGTAACATATTTTCTTGTAACCCTGTGAAATTGTTTGTATACTTTAAAGAACGTTCTATTGCTGTGAGGGTACATACAAGTATTTTCTTGTTGAACTTGTTTACACTACTTTGACAATTGTACATCTGTTTATTTGTACACATTCATTGTGAAATACTGTATTTTTTGCACTTAAAAAAATGAAAGCATTTTACTGTTATTCGCTGTGGTTGAATAAACATGGGGGGGTAAGAAAAAGAACGAAGGCATAAGGGGGGGTGGTTGAAAGGGGGGGTTACGGGGTAAAAGTCGTGAAATATCCTAATGTCTTTACTGGTGGACACTCGTTAAAAGTCAAGGTCTAGAATCATTGCCAGTCACAATCTGTCCTTCATTGATATGTTAATACCTCACAGCAGGGGGCAGGGTTGTGACAATGGAGAGGTTTGTGTGTCGCGATATGTCCTAATGCCCAGTGGTGGGATTTCCTTAAAAGTAGGGAAGAGTAGAAGAATGTCCCATAACGGAGCTGTTGCCAGTTAGGATTCTAACTGTTCTTGACTGTTGATAGTTCCTTTGCGGTTCCTCTTCGTGAAAACTCGCGACATAAACCGGCTTTGGAGTGTTGAGTAATTAAAGACTGTAGTTCTCACAACTGGCCTGGAATTGGCAACATTCATAAGAGGTGTCAAGATAACTAGGACTACGAAACAGGTATTTGGCGCAGTGCACAGGCTTCCTCTGAAACCTGTCTGAACAGCCGTTCTGCTTCTTTACACCCCCTCCCTTAACCAGGAAGTCAAGGTGAGCCAACAGGTTGGAGGAAACACTCCCTCACATTACCTTATATGCATGGCCAGGTCAGAGGCACCAGCCCTGCTAGAGACGTTACTGAAGCGCGACGGCACAAGGAATTCCCCTATGCCGATTACCTCCCCCCAGACAACGCAACCCCAATATGCACCGCCCTACCGGATCTCCTGGCCATAATCGACAAAGGTATGACCGGGGATCAAACCCACGGCAATAGCGACGCAGTAACACTTGCAAAGCAAGTGTGTAGACCACTGCACGACTCAGAAGGCCCAAGTTGGCCTGCTTTTGTATTCATTTTGCAGTCCTGATGTTGTCAACCGGTTAGTCTGGAGAACATGAGCTGCGTTTGGTTCTTTGTAACTGGTGGGTGGTGCTGATCTCATCTCAGCCAGCAGAGGGAGGTGCTGGCTCTAGTGGCTGCTTCACATGCTTATTTCACGTGTTCAGGCAATCCCAACATAAAAGTGTTGTTTTTTTATTGGCTATGACTATTAATTCATGTCATTTCCATGGTTACCATTGACTGAATGTAATACTTTATCTTTTAAAACAATGAAGTTCGAGGGACAAAACCAACACATTTTCGAATGGTGTGGCTTTCCCAACTAAAAATACTTAAATGTTTTTAACGTAAACAAGCTGGCAAGCCCACCACATTTACTTCTGTAAATGTTTATTCTAGTTTTAGGAAAGATGTTTCCCCATCAGGGTTCAGTGTAGATAAGTGATGTTTGTCTCTGTACTTTTGAAGCCCAATTCAGCAGGAGAGACCAGCCTCCCCTGTACCCAGCTGTGTGTCCATGAAGCGTGAATGGTCTATGGATCCTCCTGTTAATTTCAGAATCTGGCCTGCGAGGCAATTCCATATGGCCCGTGGAAGGTAATAAAATAGTTTTGAGGAGAAGTAAAAAAGAACTCTTATAATAATTTCAATTAGAATTGAAATTATTTTCACATTTTAAGGGATCTATTGTATGTTTTCATTTTTGCCCTTTTTTGGCCTGCAAATCATTTATGATTAACAAGTTATATTGACAATGAGGCCCTCCATTTAATATCAAAATCCTGATGTGGCCCCAGAGCCAAAATGTTTACCCTCCCCTGCTGTAGTGGCTGCTTCACATGCTTATTTTACATGTTCAGGCTGTCCCACCATAACATTCTTGATCATTTATTGGCTATGACTATATTAATTTATGTGATTTGCGTAGTTACCATTGACTAACTGTCATATTTTATCTATCTAAATAATGAAGTTAGATGGACAAAACCAACAAAGTTTCTAAGGGTATAGCTTTCCCAACTTAAAAATCTTAAATGTTTTTAACGTAAACAAGCTGGCAAGCCCACCACATTTACTTCTGTAAATGTTTTTTCTAGTTTTAGGAAAGATGTTTCCCCATCAGGGTTTAGTGTTAATGAGTGGCAGCTGGTGACTCAAAACATTGGGGAGGACAGGGGGAAAACTAACCCACTGTGTCATGTTATTTTACACTAGTTGGCTACTTATCTCTAATTTCTTATGTTCTAGTTATGTTAATTTCAAATGTATCAATAATCCAACTAGCAACCAAACTTACTATACAACTAAGGTAAGGTAATGCACCCGAAGTTTATCCCCATAAGAAACAAATTTTATTTACATAAGAAACAAATATCATATTACAACACAGGATGAATATAAAAAAAGGGCCAGGTGAACAAGAGGGAAAGACATCTAATCGCTGCGGGCTCTGGGTGAGAATGAACCTTGTGTGTCCGTAATGTGTCACTAGAAGCCTGTCAGTCCAATTAGGGGCGACGCAGCACCCAGTACGTTACAGTGGGAATTTACACAACACCTAATTTAAAAAGGAAAAAAATAACATGAAAATATGGAATTATTAAAAACAAAGCAAAAATTAAGTGTGTTATGTGTTCTTCTGCCTATGGGAGGGTTCCACTCACATGTTGGGAGATTATCTTCACAGCTGGCCTGTTGTTGCATCCAGTCTTCTAAGATCAAGAGAGAAATAAAGGCTGGCTGTCTTTTTGGATCTTGTAAGGTCAGAAGAAGTCTAGTCAGTAAAATATCAACACAAATCAAGCTTTGGCAGTTTAACAGTAATTGAAAAGGCACTGGGGAATTTCTATTTAGCTATTAATACCTTTTCTTTGGATCTTGTAAGGTCACAAGGCAGAGTGGCTGTTGTCATCAGGACCATGACAGAGGGGCAGAGTGGCTGTTGTCATCAGGACCATGACAGAGGGGCAGAGTGGCTGTTGAATTTCGATAAGAATATTTCTCATACCAGACCTTATTCAGCTTTGAATCTTTCTAGTGACCTGGTCTAGCATTTTTGATCATCGTTATCTGTGGAGTTGGTTGTCCAGCAGTCTTGATCCTTTGCTGTGTAATCCAAACTGTGACAACAAACAATCCACAAGTGGTTCTTCCCCATCCCACTCTGCGTCCATGCCTCTCTGTGACCCCCTCACTCAGGCTGCCATAGTTCGCCTCGTTAGCATCCATTCTAGCCGTCAGCCTAATGGTCCTTCTGGTCTGCCTGCCACAACAAGCTAACATTAGCTAGATACTCCTCAACAAGAAGAAGAAAAACGTAAATCTGTAAAATCTAAAAGTGGTTTGCAATTTGCACTAATAATTTCTCTTTTAAAAATGTTGCTGTATCTATCATTATCACTTTACTGCCAGTTCGTCACACTCAAGTACAACAGAGTGGTAGAGAATTGAAGATGAAATTTGGAAATGACTATTGGACGAGCGCGATGTCAAAATTGTATTCTGGTTATTGATTAGTTAGCGAGGACATCCTCCCTTGGAGCCTCATTTTACGTGTTTTGGCCAATAACAGCTTAGCATGAAAAAAAAGGAAGTACATAAAATGTATCTAAGAGATCCCCCTAAGGAGGACAGCAGGAGCCCGACCTCCTCTGCCCCTATGGACCAGCCCCCTCTGGTGTAGATACCTCTGAAGTACAGAGCCCCGGAGGTGACATGGAGGGAAAAAACTTGTAAACCGCCCGTGCGTTTTATAACTTGCACGCGTGCTGTACCAAAGTGCATGCCCCCCCATGCCCAACTAACTGCAGTTCAGTGCGCCTAACGGCATTTCAGTGCTCAGTTAGCATCTGGCTGGAGCTCAACTTCAGAAAATGGTAAGGTCCATGAATATACTACTTCTGTATTACATATTACAAGTTAAGAATGTGTAGTTATCTAGCTACACGTGTGAACTGTTTTTCTAATTGAAACGTACTTAAAGCGCGCATGCGACTTATTTAAAGCTCACGAGCGACTTAGTAAACCATGAGTTATAAAACGCACGCGCGCTTTACAATTTTTTTTCCCTCCATGTCACCTCCAGGGCTCCGTAGATAAGTGATGTTTGTCTCTGTTCTTTTGAAGCCCAATTCAGCAGAAGAAACCATTCTCCCCTGTACCCAGCTGTTTCCATGAAGAGTGAACAGTCTATGGATCCTCCTATTAGGTTCAGAGAGGGAGACTTTTCTACTGAACAAAGGTAGGAACAAGTCATGGGTCATAGTCTATGATTGTCAACATTGTCTCTTATTTGTTTATTTAGTTCCCCATAATCTGATGCCTTGACAATGGGTAGGGTCATGAGCTGTTCTGAGGCATGATGCATATTAACAATTAGGAGTAACAATTATGATGGGAACAATTATGATAAATAACAGAAGCTATGGTGTCATCTTTATTAAGATGCAATAACACTAGAACCGCCAGGCCAATCAGACCCCCAGTAGCCGCCAGAGCCGACGCCGTTTGGCGTCATTAGCATACGAATCGTTCCTATTACCATACACATTCTCCTTCACATTCACCATCCAGCCAGTGCATCAGTTCATCTACTAGGTCGTTATCAAACTATATAGAATAGTCTAAAAAAACAATGAATTACCGATTTTGTTTGTTTAAAATGGTAAATGAATTTGAAGAATACAGGAATGTATTTGTACTGAAGGTCTTATCATATGAAAAACAACGATTAAGAAAAGAATACAAAGAACCATTATTTCTAAGAACACAGGCTATAGTATTTTCAGCAATCCAGCCACACTACAATGTCGAACTGACGTAGCATGAATCAGGGTATGTGACTAGGACAGCTAACAATCATTAAATAAGTAAACCAGTGTATGTTTTGCTAATAAATATACCCTTTAGGCTTGCCTACCACAATTTTTTATAGATATGTATAGAAGTAAAACATTTTTTTGAGATTTAAAAAAATTAATGTATGGAAATTGTTTAAGACAAGTTGCAATTGGTGAAATTCGATATGCGCCACAGAGCAGTCGTCATGAAATTTCAAAGTGATCAGTATTTTTTCTTAACCGGAAGACAAGAAAGCTACCTAAACACTTCAGAGCTGCATAGAAGGCTATGCAGCACTACGATCTGTCATTTGTAAAACAAATAAAAAGGGTTGTATTTTTTAGGTATGTCTCTAACCAACTGCCTGAAAATATTAATATTTCCACAGAAATTTCAAAAATGATCATGAATGATTTGCTAACATTTGTATGTCATTAATAATCATCATAAACATTGATGACTTGATCAAGTGATTACTCGGTGCAAGAAGATGTACGGTATTTCAAAATTGTTGTTGGATATGCTGATAATAGGGGGTTATACGAGATTAGTTATGTTAAATTCTTCACTTTCTACGGAACACAGTTGCAAAATTGTGCGTGTTTTAGAGAAACATGTTCGTTTGGGTTTGAAGTCAACATATTTCAATGTATTCTGTTCAGAGGAAGGGAGATCCGGTTATTATATGTTTCTTTTTTAAGTATAATATATTTTTAATGACTTTGTTCTGAGATGAATAGGTTAACTAAATCTCTTTTGAAATGATTCAGAGAAATCGTGTTTAGAAACATAATATGTATAGATATAAATTTACTGTTAGTTGACAAAAGTAATTTGGCTACATAGTACAGCAATTTTTCTACCTTTTGTTGGTGTTGGATGGATGGGGACAGAGTGGACTTTAATTTCTTTATTTGGATAGAAGTAAGGCATAATTAGATCAGTTTTTCACAAACAATGAGACAGGTATATTTTTAGCAAACTTTGACCAAAAATAACCTTATTTTAAAAGATTTTACAGAAGTTGTTACTCTAAAAATACATGACAAATATATTTTGGAGAATTAAAACAAAATGCCCAGACCCCCCTAAAAGAGGCGTAGCCCCCTATCCATGAATCTCTAGTGACGTCTCTAGTATTTCATATATTTGAATTAGTAACAGTTAGAGTTAAGGACTCAAGCAAGGCTAGCTGGCTTGAGGGTATGATGGTTAACTAGCTTGTTAACTTGCGCAGGACTCAATTCTTTTAATCCGTTAGTAAATTATTTTCAAGCAACATGCTGTGATGCAATCAGTTAAGGTCTAATCAACCTCCCTGATCCCTCCTCCCACAGAAAACTAGTCAGACAGAACAGTGAGAGAAGAAGAATGCCAAAAACATTACTGAAGAATACGCTAGATTTATTTGTAAATAAAAAAACTAAACCAGAAGAAACCAGAGAAAAAAGTGAGGACGCAGTGAACAAAGGCCCAACAGGTCCCTCTGTATGTATTTGATTATAGATAATGAGTTTGTGTGATAGTAGTGTATAACTTTGGTTGTTTTAGGTGTAATTTTGGTATGAATTGCCATAAACAAGCTCTCTTAAAAGGAAAAAAATATCTGGACCTCACTAATTTCTAAACTCTGGCTACGGCCCTGACCAGACGTCATGTAATAGCAAAGTTATCAGTCTTTTTTTTTCTTTACCGGAAGGCAAGAAAGCTAGCTACAACTTTCTAGTTGACTCTTCAGAGAACACTACGATCTGTCATTTGTAATACAAATACAGTGGATATAAAAAGTCTACACACCCCTGTTAAAATGCCAGGTGTTTGTGATGATGTTTTCCACCTTCAATGGGACCTATAACATGAACAATTCAGTTGAAAAACAAACTGAAATCTTTGTGGGGGAAAAATAAAAAATAAAAAACTCACAATAACCTGGTTGCATAAGTGTGCGCACCCTTAAACTAATACTTTGTTGAAGCACCTTTTGATTTTATTACAGCACTCAGTCTTTTTGGTTAGGAGTCTATTAGCATGGCACATCTTGACGTGGCAATATTTGCCTACTCTTCTTTGCAAAAGTGCTCCAAATCTGTCAGATTGCGAGGACATCTCCTGTGCACAGCCCTCTTCAGCTCACAGATGTTCAATTGGATTCAGGTCTGGGCTCTGGCTGGGCCATTCCAAAACGTTAAGCTTCTTCTGGTGAAGCCATGATTTTGTGGATTTGGATGTGTGCTTTGTGTCATTGTCGTGCTGAAAGGTGAACTTCATCTTCAGCTTTCTAACGGACGCCTGAAGGTTTTGTGCCAAAATTGCCTGGTATTTGGAACTGTTCATAATTCCCTCCACCCTGACTAGCCACCGGTTCCAGCTGAAGAAAAACAGCCCCAAAGCATGATGCTGCCACAACCATGCTTCACTGTGGGTATGGTGTTCTTTGGGTGATGTGCAGTGTTGTTTTTGTGCCAAACATACCTTTTGGAATTATGGCCAAAAAGTTCAACCTTGGTTTCAACAGAGCGGAACACATTTTCCCTTGTGCTTTTGGGGGACTTGATGTTTGTTTTTGCAAACTTCAGCCAGGCTTGGATGTTTTTCTTTGTAAGAAAAGGCTTCCGTCTTGCCACACTACCCCATAGCCCATTCATATGAAGAATACGGGAGATTGTTGTCACATGTAGCACACAGCCAGTACTTGCCAGAAATTCCTGCAGTTCCTTTAATGTTGCTGTAGGCCTCTTGGAAGCCTCCCTGACCAGTTTTCTTCTCGTCTTTTCATCAATTTTGGAGGGACGTCCAGTTCTTGGTAATGTCTCTGTTGTGCCAT
>JACXGI010011793.1:0-12833 GCA_016801175.1 Esox masquinongy | reverse complement strand
TTGCGGACCATGGCTTTTGCTCTGAGATGCAACTAAGAAAATGTCAGGAATATCCTACTAGAACAGCTGAACTTTATTTGTGATTAATCAGAGTCACTTTAAATGATAGCAGGTGTGCACACTTATGCAACCTGGTTATTGTAACCAGGTTATTGTTTTATTCTTCATTTTTCCCCCTCGAAGATTTCAGTTTGTTTTTCAATTGAATTGTTCACATTATAGGTCACATTAACAGTGGAAAATGTTCTGACATGGTTTATCTTTGTCTTATTCTTTTACATCACAAGAACCTGGCATTTTAACAGGGGTGTGTAGACTTTTTATATACACTGTAGATCTGTACATGTGTAGACACATCTGTAAATGCGTACATAGATATTAATTACTGAAAAGGGTTTGGCTCCAAGAGCTGGAAATACAGACAAATCATCAGTTACAACTCAGGTGGGCCTCTCAATTGGCTGTCTTTTTACACATGACTTTTGCTACAATTCTGATGTGGCAGAGAGCTGCAAATGCGTATAGCGATTTGTATATGTGTGAGATTTGTCTGTGTACCTCTGTAGCTATGCAGCCTACATACCACCACAAGTAATTATAACCCACGTCAGGAATTACTATAGTGATAGATTGAGTGTCCTTTTAATTTATAAACTATTTTCAAATTAAGTTACCAGAAAAGTCAATATACTGTGGTATACTAGATATCGTCCATAATACTTCTAAAAATATTGTGGTAGAACATTTTTGTTCTATCAAAAAACTTTTGTGTAAATTTTTATAACTTTGGACTGTCTGCCTAACTTTATTTCTACACTATTCATATAGTATTTTCAAGATAGCTAAAAGTCAAAAAACTGCTTTTCTTTCTATGGTAAAAACTTGTTTATACAGTAAAATATGGAATCAAACTCCAAACCTAACCATAAAATCAGCAGAACTAATTTCCTTTTACTGTAATAGCAGAAAAAGTATTACTGTATTTATTACGGTAATGTTCTGGCAACCACAGCTGCCAGTTTTTTACCGTAAAACAACAGGGGTTTTTTTTCCCAGTGAAGGTTTATCCTACAAAATACCCTTGTATGGTATGTTCCAACCTTACCTATGGTCCAGGGTCTCTATTCATAGAGTCTTATGACAGTCACATACTCATTTCCTAGTAGGTTTGTATGGACAGCGTGTACGGATAGGATGTGTGGGACCCATCAGTAATGGGGCATCACATGTCCTACCTATTGTCCTTCGTACAGTTGTCAGTCAGTACTAACATGTGTTGTGTCATGCGTTAATTACTTTTCCTGCCCATAATCTCACAGAAGCTATGGTGTCATCTTTATTAAGATGCTTTAAATGAAGCTAGTTCAATGGCAGTATAATACATTATATTAATATACCCACCAAAGTCAAAATAGGTTAGGTTTATTGTTACTGATTTAGCATTATAGGCATTTTGTTTTCTCATCTGTAAGTAGGCCTGTTTTTGTATTAATTTTGCATTCCTGGTGTTGTCAACCGGTAAGTCTAGAGAACATGAGCTGCTTTAGGATCTTTGTAACTGGTGAGTGGTGTTGGTCTTGTCAAAGCCAGTTCATTTGAAGCCCAATTCAGCAAAAGAGACCAGCCTCAACTGTACCCAGCTGTGTGTCCAGGAAGTGTGTCAGGTCTGTGCGTCTCTCTGTACACTTCAGAGGGGGACACTTTTCTACTAAACATAGGTAGGAAGTCATGAGTCATAGTCAGTGATTATCAACATTGTCTCTTATTTGTTTATCTGGTTCCCCATTATCTGACGCCATGACAACAGGTAGGGTCATGAGCTGTTCTGAGGCACGATGCATATTAATAGTTATAATGGTGACAATTATGATAAATAACACAAGGTATGGTATAGCCAACCAGTAAGGCTGGAGAACATGAGCTGCTTTAGGTTCTTTGTAGCCCTACGTGCACACTGTCCGCTCGCTGGAGCTACAAAGAGGCGCGCCCTCATTCATTTCCAACGAGAGCCAGCGGATCACGGCGACAGCGGGTGGAGCTACTCTCGGAGACAAAATCTCCCAGCGACAGTTGAGAAATGTTCAAGTTTATGCTAATTTCCAGCGAGAGGAAGTTTGGCGATTACCAAGAGAGGGAGTTTGGCGGATTTTGGCGATTACCAATGGCAGGGCAGATGTTCTCTGTATCTTGAAGTCCCTTCTTTTTTCTACTCGCTAGCTAAAAACTCACTCGCTTGCTAAAAACATTGACAAGAGAGAGACTTATAATTGCGGTGTCCGGTTCCCCCATTATTTATGATGTTTCTCTGGCTTCATACAGAGATATCATTCTAAAAATGGATGCATGGAAGGTTTCAGAGATTGTTGGGATCACGGTTGAGTGATACATGCATAATATAAAACAAAGTAAAATTCTATTTTAACATTGACAAATCATTGACATGGCATCGTCGTAATACATTTTTAGTAGTGGAGTCACTCAAATAGTAAATACTCATTAATATTTGCAGAGACGGATGTTTCCCCTATACTGGTTGACAGGCTGTCACTGACATTAATTAGGAAGATACGCCCTGCCCGATCGGGCAGTGTGCACGCTAGGTTCGGCTCAGCAACAGCTCGCCAGAGATTGAGCGACTTGCAAGTTGAGCAAGCGGACAGTGTGCACGAAGCATAACTGGTGAGTGGTGTTGGAATTGTCAAAGCCAGCAGAGGGAGCCACTGTGTCTAGTGACTGCTTCACATGCTTTCTTCACACACTGTAAAATCTACATGTAATGGTATGTTTCGTCCACAGAGACCAACAGGGGAGATCAGAGTCCGAGATTCTCAGTGACAGCAAAGCCAAGATATGAGACGATAATTTTAAGATTCATGTTTCCCCATCAGGGTTCAGTGTAGATAAGCGATGTTTGTCTCTGTTCTTTTAAAGCCCAATTCAGCAGTAGAGACCAGCCTCCCCTGTACCCAGCTGTGTGTCCATGAAGAGTGACAGGTCTATGGAACAACCGATTCAGTTCAGAGAGGGAGACTTTTCTACTGAACAAAGGTAGGAACAAGTCATGGGTCATGGTCAGTGACTGTCAACATTGTCTCTTACTTGTTTATCTGGTTCCCCATTATCTGACACCATGACAACAGTTAGGGTCATGAGCTGTTCTAAAACTCGATGCCTAGTAACAATTATGATGGTAACAATTAAGAAAAATACCACAAGGTATGATGTCATCTTTATGAAGATGCATTAAATGAAGCTGGTACAATGGCAATATAATGCATTATATTAATAAACCAACCAAGGTCAAGATAGGTTTGGTTTATTGTTACATATTTAGCATTATGGGCATTTGCTTTTGTTTATGTATAAGTGGGCCAGTTTTTTGTATTAATTATGCATCCCCAGTATTGCCAACCAGTAAGGCTGGAGAACATGAGCTGCTTAAGTTCTTTGTAGCCCTACGTACACACTGTCCACTCGATGGAGCTACAAAGAGGCATACTATCATTAATTTCCAACGAGAGCCAGCAAATCACGGCGACAGCGGGCAGAGCTACTCCCGGAGACAAAATCTCTCAGCGACAGTGACAGTTGAGAGTTGAGAAATGTTCAACTTTATGCTAATTTCCAGTGAGAGGGCAGTGACAGAGTTTGGCGACTACCAATGGCAGGGCAGATGTTCTCTGCATCTTGAAGTCCCTTCATTTTTCTACTTGCTAGCTAAAAACTCACTCGCTTGCTAAAAACATTGACAGGAGAGAGACTTATAATGGCGGTGTCCGGTTCCCCCATTATTTATGATGCTTCTCTGGAGAAGGACTGTCACCTGCACAGTGGTCAGCTCTGGCCTTTGAGTTACTGACTTCAGAAGAGGAGATTGATGTGTTTGACCTGAAGAAATACTCTACATCAGAGGAAGGTCTTCTGGGGTTGTTGCCAGTGGTCAAAACCTGCAGAACTGTTCTGTACGTACAGTCATGCAAATGACCCCCCCCCATACACACACACACAAACCATCCTCTTACATCTACAGTATATTTATTGAATGACAGCATTGCTGATTTTCTATATAGGAAGTTACATTCTAGTGTCATGCATTGTCAATTAACTTTTTGGAAGTATGCACTAATCTAAAGTCATTCTGAACTATTGTTCTGTTTGTGACATCATGATATTCTCTCTCCAGACTGTCAGGTTGTAGAATCACTGATGAAGGCTGTGCTTCTCTGGTCTCTGAAGTCAAACCCATCACATCTGAAAGAACTGGATTTGAGTTGCAATTACCTGAAGGATACAGGAGTGAAGCAGCTGTCTGCTCTGCTGACAGATCCAGAATGTAGACAAGAGACTCTGAGGTGAGTAATAATAAACAACAACACTGACAACGCAACAATAAACATGACAACACAACAGAGAGACAACAAAACAAAAGGTGTATCCAAACGTCTGCTGAGTGCCCATCTCCACCTGTTCTGAGCTGCCAGCAGGTCCAAGCCTCCATCCCTGGTAAAGACCAAATCCTGTCAGAAATCCCAGCAGGCCTGGAAGGAAACACACCACAACTAACTGGACCACCATGACAAACAAAAACATATTCTTACATAATAAATAATAATGTTCTGGTAGTCCAAGTATATCCAACATTAGAACTAATCTTCATTCCACCCCTCTGATGTCCACTGATCCACCATTCATTCCCAGTCTATTATTATTATTTTTGCATTGTTTCCTGTTGAAGGAACTCTGACAACGGAACAATGTAATATACGCCTATTTAGGAAAAGTCATGGAAGGAGGAGGGTGTAGCTTTCAAAATGGCAGTTTTATTTTAATTACAAACTCAAATGCCAAATCCCATAGGCATTTGGCGCTGCTAGTGTTAATGACAGAAAATTTTCCATGTCTTTAGAAAATGTAGTTCTGGTGTCCATGGTTACCATTCTATAAGCAATAGCAAAAATAATAGCAGAATTGAGAGATTTTGTTTACAAGGTTACATGAATCTAATACATAGTGGACACTTATATTACACTATACAGGTCTGCCTTGCGGCCATGATCGAATTATGAGCCGGGATAACTACAGGTGATTGCGCATTCAAATGTTGAGCAGGTCTGGGTAACCGATCGCTCCAACATTGCCCATTATTTAAGAACATACCGATCTCAGTGATGTGGTCGCTGAGCTCAATGATAAAGTCCCTGCTGGTACCAAAATAGTTAAATATAACTGAAAACCCTGCTGAAAAATGACTTCAATTTCATGTTTGACCCACATTATGATCAAGACCTCGAGCCCTTTTGCAATCTATGCCAACTACTAACATGTCTTAGGCATTAGCTATCCAATGGTAGCTACAACTGCCATGGCTACTGGTAGCTACGTTAACTGTAAGACCTCTATTTTTTTTAAACTCATAATTTCAGAACTTACCGAGGGCAATGATGTGGTTGCTGTTTTGTCGTTTTGCCTGGTGTAGGTCAGTCCTGAAGAGCCGCTCTAACGCCAGTTGCAACAGCTCTTTCAATACCTGGGCTAATTCGCTCAGACTTGCGGTATTTCAGCAATTACCAATTACTGTAATTGCTGAAATATTCAGTTTTCAAGTCCTACATGTAGATTTAACATTTACATTTATATTCAGCATTTATATTTAACATTTATGTTTTTATTTAGCATTTAGATTTAGATTAAACATTTGACATTTACATTTATATTTAACATTTAAATTTAAGATATTATTTGATAATTTTGCGTTACTGCAGAACATTACTCTTGGAAAGTTATTGCAAGAATGTATATGAATTTCTCTTTACATGTTTAAAAAAGTAACAGTTGAATATTGGCCATGCTAAATGTACAAAAACTGATCTGGATTACAGAACGTGCAACATTTTACAAACGGCACCCCGTAGTCTCTTACGGACTTAAACTTCCTCATCTGCAACATTTCTTGAGGAATTGTCTGGTTGCAGCATACTGACGCTGGCCAGGGATCCATCATAGTGCAGAGTAATTTGTCTGAGTTCTGCCGGGGTGGATGGGTGGAAGTCACACAGGGCTGCCTTGTCACATTGCACTCTAGCGACTCCTTGTGGAAGGGTGGCTGACTAATCTCAGTCATAGTTGAAAAGCTGGTGTTACCCTCAAACACGCGTGTATCAGCGGAACACTTCCTCGTTGATTGAGCAGTGTGATAGGAATTGGCTTGGTGAAACATGCTTATAGGAAATGTCTCAATCTTTTGACTATCACGCAACTTCTGTGGAGATGTTGAGATAAGGCAAGGCCATAATAAAGGCATTTAATAGCATGAAATTGGGAGGGGAGAAAAAAATGTAAAACATGGGTAGAAAAACATTTTTGCCAAAAGCACAATGATTTTTGCTATTGACTGACCTTGATCAGCCAAGTAGGGACCTATAATTCCCGCCATGTGGAGATAACGGTTGGAATCACTGAAACTCATACAAGTATGTCAATTTTAATTTTTTTGACATGGAAATATAATTATAATATAGTCTTGTAATATTAAAACAAGAAAATGAAGCATCTGCACCTATTCAAACAATATTGCCAAGCAAAATAAAATATAGCGACGCGAGGCAGGAATTCATAGATTTCTTTGAGGTGTGTGAAGATGCTGATATAGCCTACCGTTTTAACAGTAGATCAACACCGGAGCATTCTGACAGAAACTGCGGCCTCACTCCGACAGGTCTGTGGTCTAGTAGTGATGACTAGGGTGTTTATATAGACATTAAAAATGCAATCACCAAAAAATGAAATGGACAAAATAAAACAGATTTTATAGAGCCCTACACAAGGAGGATTTTAATTTCAGAAGCAGTTTGTTAACTCATGATCAACTCTGTGCAGGCTGTCAGGCTGTCTGGTCACAGAAGAAGGCTGTGCTTCTCTGGTCTCCGCTCTGAAGTCAAACCCCTCACATCTGAAAGAACTGGATCTGAGCTACAATCACCCAGGAGACATGGGAGTCAGGTAGGTAGTACAGTGTGGTGGTAGTTAGTTCTGTGTGGTGGTAGTTAGTTCTGTGTGGTGGTGGTTAAGTGTGTTTCACTGTCTGTATGGAAAGAGATTGGTTGATAGAGAGTTGGTTAGATGAATGTTGTGAATGTTTGATTTAAAATATTAGGAGGCACATGTTAACGAATCAGTTGTTGATCTTTCTCCTTGATATAGACACATTTTAACAGCATGCAGGTAATGATGTGATAATAGTCTAGTAGTCAGTTTACTATCAAATGATTAGTAATGTTCTATTTATAATAACCTAGCCCACCCAGGGCTGTTGGACAATGTGTGAACTCATCACAATTTCTTTCCTTCATATCAGAGTGCTGATGTTGATGTCTGAACTAGCTCACATTCTAGCTGTTATCTGGGCCTCCACTCTGCAAACCCAGTGCCTTGTCACATCTTCTATAGACTGACAAACAATTTCTGTCCTACTCTAAAACAAACGTAAGATCAATGGAGACTCTGGAGGTTATACAGAGATCACCTATGTAGAGAATAAATACATTGAAAATACAATTATCCGCAACACAGGCACAAGCAAAAACTATTTCATAAATGTTGTATCCTCCACCAAACATTATTAGAGATCTGACTTGTAACCTATTGCATGAAAATAATAAAATGTTTCATTCTTAACTGTAGACCAGGGTAAAGAAGTGATCTATTAACAACCCTTTGGTTTGTTAGAAAATGTGAATATGATTCAAACTGAGTTGAGCAGTTTATCTAGACTTTTTTAATCCACAGTGATTAACTGGAATTAATTATTTAACATAATGAATAGTAATACTGTGGTGTAGGGTGGAATTAAACAATGTTAACCTGCAATGTTTCCTCTGTCTGTAGAGGAAACCCCTCTGTTAATACTCTGTCAACCCTGTTTCCAAAAATGTTGTGACCTTATTGAAAATAAAAAGATGAAATGAAAATAAAAAGAGAATGCAATGATGTACAAATCATTTAAACCCTATATTCAATAGAAAATATTACCAAGACAACAATTGGCAACAGGTCAGTAACACGATTGGGTATTAAAAGATCATTCCAGATCTCCACTCTGTGAAAGACTGTGCAGGCAAATAGTGTCACAATTCAAGAATAACATATCACAACGTAAAATTGCAAAATGTTTGGGGATCTCATCATCTACGGTACACAATATCATTAAAAGATTCAAAGAATCTGGAGTAATCTCTGTACGCAAGGGACAAGAGCAAAAACCAATATTGGATGGCCATGATCTTCGGGCCCTCAGGCGGCAATGCATTAAAAACAGGCACGATTCTGTAGTGGACATCACTGCATGGGCTCAGGAACACTTCGAAAAATCATTGTCTGTGAATACAGTACGTTGCTGCAACCACAAATGCAAGTTAAAACTCTTCCATGCAAAGAAACCATACATAAACAACATCCAGAAACAGAAACGCCAGTGCCTTCTCTGGGCCTGAGCTCATTTTGAGGTGGACTGAGGCAAAGTGGAAAACTGTCCTGTGGTCTGACAAATAAAAATTTGAGATTCTTTTCAGGGATCATGGGCTAAAGAGTAGAGGGACCAGCCGTGTTGTTATCAGCGCACAGTGCAAAAGCCAGGATCCGTGATGGTATTGGGGTGCATTAGTGCACATGGCATGGGTGACTTGCACTTCTGTGAAGGCACCATAAATGCATGTTTTGGAGAAACATATGCTGCCATCCAGACAAGGTCTTTTTCAGGGAAGGCCTTGCTTATTTCAGCAGGACAATGCCAAACCACATTCTGCATGTATCACAGCAGCATGGCTCTTTAGTAAGAGTCTGAGTGCTAAACTGGCCTGCCTGCAGTCCAGACCTATCCTCTATAGAAAACATTTGGCACATTATGAAATGACAAATACTGCAAAGGAGACCCCAAACTGTTGAGCAGCTGCAATCCTATATCAAGCAAGAATGGGACAACATACCACTTTCAAAACTCCAGCAATTGGTCTCCTCAGTTCCCAAATGCTTAGAGAGTGTTATTAAAAGAAGAGGTGATGCCCACATTTTTCATGTGTTGCTGGCATCAAATTTAAAATGGGCATGTATTTTCCCAAAAACCATAACATTTCTCAGTTTCAACATATGATATGTTGTCTTTGTACTATTTTCAATGAAATAGAGGGATGAATGATTTGCACATCATTGCATTCTGTTTTTATTAGCATTTTACACAGCATCACAACTTTTTTAGAAACAGGGTTGTAAATAGAATAGTGAAAAGGGTTTATAGTTCCACTATGCTGGGGTGTGTTTGGGGAGTGTGTTGTGTGATGTGTCTGGTGTGGGGTGAGGTATGCGTGGTGTGTAGCCAGAATGTCCATCACTATCCCTGACCACCACTGGTGTACCGCAATATAAATGGACCACATGGAGAACTGATGACTGACCAATGATTCAAAATTATCTGACATTCTGACATGTCTATAAAACAAGATGCTAATTTTCATAAATCCTACAACCCCAGAGTGTGTGTTGGGGGGGAATGTGTGATGGGAGTTTTTTTTTGTGTGCGATGGGGAGGAGGGGATACATGTTGTGTGTGATTGGGTAAGACAGGTTGTGTGTCACTGAATGACAGTCTGCTCCTCTGCTTCTTCCACAGTATGGATCATGGTGGAGAATGGAGGTTGAAATCAGGACTGAAGAAATGTAAATGATTTATTATACAGAACACATACAGTTGAAGTCGGAAGTTTACATACACCTTAGCCAAATATATTTAAACTCAGTTGTTCACAATTCCTGACATTTTATCCTAGTAAAAATTCCCTGTCTTAGGTCAGTTAGGATCACCACTTTATTTTAAGAATGTGAAATGTCAGAATAATAGTAGAGAGAATTATTTTTTTCAGCTTTCATTTCATTCATCTCATTCCCAATGGGTCAGAAGTTTACATACACTCAATTAGTCAATTAGTATTTGGTAGCATTGCCTTTAAATTGTTTAACTTGGGTCAAACGTTTCGGGTAGCTTTCCACAAGCTTCCCACAATAAGTTGGGTGAATTTTGGCCCATTCCTCCTAACAGAACTGGTATAACTGAGTCAGGTTTATAGGCCTCTTTGCTCGCACACGCCTTTTCAGTTCTGCCCACACATTTTCTATAGGATTGAGGTCAGGGCTTTGCGATGGCCACTCCAATACCTTAACTTTGTTGTCCTTAAGCTATTTTGCTACAACTTTGGAAGTATGCTTGAGGTAATTGTCCATTTGTAAAACTCTTTTGCGACCAAGATTTAACTTCCTGACTGATGTCTTGAGATTTTGCTTCAATATATCCGCATAAAATTCCTTACTCATGATGTCATCCATTTTGTGAAGTGCACCAGTCCTTCCTGCAGCAAAGCACCCCCACAACATGATGCTGCCATCCCCATGCTTCACGGTTGGAATGGTGTTCTTCGGCTTGCAAGCCTCCTCCTTCCTCCAAATATAACAATGGTCATTATTGCCAAACAGTTACATTTTTGATTCATCATACCAGAGGACATTCCTCCAAAAAGTATGATCTTTGTCCCCATGTGCAGTTGTAAACCGTAGTCTGGCATTTTTATGGCAGTTTTGGAGTAGAGGCATCTTCCTTGCTGAGCGTCCTTTCAGGTTATGTCGATATAGGACTCGTTTTACTGTGGATATAGATACTTTTGTACCTGTTTCCTCCAGCATCGTCACAAGGTCCTTTGCTGTTGTTCTGGGATTGATTTGCACGTTTTGCACCAAAGTACGTTCATCTCTAGGAGACAGAACGCGTCTCCTTCCTGAGCAGTATGACGGCTGCGTGGCCCCATGGTGTTTATACTTGTGTACTATTGGTTGTACATGTAAACCTGGTACCTTCAGGCATTTGGAAATTGCTCCCAAGGATGAACCAGACTTGTGGAGCCCTAAAAAAAATTCTGAGGTCTTAGCTGATTTCTTTTGATTTTCCCAAGTTGTCAAGCAAAGAGGCACTGAGTTTAAAGCTAGGCCTTAAATACATCCACAGGTACACCTACAATTTACTCAAATTATGTCAATTAGACTATCAGAAGCTTCTAAAGCCATGACATAATTTTCTGGAATTTCTTACATAATTTTCACTGTGTGTGTGTGTGTGTGTGTGTGTGTGTGTGTGTTCACATGTATGTATATTTGCATGTGTGGATTTGTGTGTACATGTATGTATGTTTGCATGTGTGGATTTGTATCTACATGTATGTATGCTTGGGTGTGTGGATTTGTGTGTACATGTATGTATGTTTGCATGTGTGGATTTGTGTGTACATGTATGTATGTTTGCGTGTGTGGATTTGTGTGTACATGTATGTATGTTTGCGTGTGTGGATTTGTGTGTACATGTATGTACAGTGGATATAAAAAGACTACACACGAATGGGACAAAAAGAATGGGACAAAGATAAATCATGTCAGAACGTTTTCCACATTTAATGTGACCTATAATGTGAACAGTTCAATTGAAAAACAAACAGAAATCTTCGAGGGGGAAAAAGTAAAAATAAAAACATTACAATAACCTGGTTGCATAAGTGCACACCCTCTTATAACTGGGGATGTGGCTGTGTTCAGAATTAACCAATCACATTCAAACTCATGTTAAATAGAAATCATTACACACCTGCCATCATTTAAAGTGACTCTGAATAATCACAAATGAAGTTCAGCTGTTCTAGTAGGATTTTCCCTGACATTTTCTTAGTTGCATCTCAGAGCAAAGGCCATGGTCCGCAGGGAGCTTAAAAAAGAATCAGAGGGATCTCATTGTTGAAAGATATCAGTCAGGAGAAGGGTACAAAAGAATTTCCAAAGCATTAGATATACCATGGAACACAGTGAAGACAGTCATCATCAAGTGGAGAAAATATGGCACAACAGAGACATTACCAAGAACTGGACGTCCCTCCAAAATTGATGGAAAGACAAGAAGAAAACTGGTCAGGGAGGCTTCCAAGAGGCCTACAGCAACATTAAAGCAACTGCAGGAATTTCTGGCAAGTACTGGCTGTGTGATACATGTGACAACAATCTCCCGTATTATTCATATGAATGGCCTATGGGGTAGGGTGGCAAGACGGAAGCCTTTTCTTACAAAGAAAAACATCCAAGCCCGGCTGAAGTTTGCAAAAACAAAGACCAAGTCCCCCAAAAGCACGTGGGAAAATGTGTTATGGTCTGATGAAACCAAGGTTGAACTTTTTGGCCATAATTCCAAAAGGTATGTTTGGTGCAAAAACAACACTGCACATCACCCGAAGAACACCATACCCACAGTGAAGCATGATGGTGGCAGCCATCATGCTTTGGGGCTGTTTTTCTTCAGCTGGAACCGGGGCCTTAGTCAGGGTGGAGGGAATTATGAACAGTTCCAAATACCAGGCAATTTTGGCACAAAACTTTCAGGCGTCCGTTAGAAAGCTGAAGATGAAATTCACCTTTCAGCATGACAACGACCCAAAGCACACATCCAAATCCACAAAAGCACAGCTTCACCAGAAGATTAACGTTTTTTTGGATTAACGTTTTGGAATGGCCCAGCCAGAGCCCAGACCTGAATCCAATTGAACATCTGTGGGGTGTACTGAAGAGGGCTGTGCACAGGAGATGTCCTCGCAATCTGACAGATTTGGAGCGCTTTTGCAAAGAAGAGTGGGCAAATATTGCCACGTCAAGATGTGCCATGCTAATAGACTCCTACCCAAAAAGACAGTGCTGTAATAAAATCAAAAGGTGCTTCAACAAAGTATTAGTTTAAGGGTGTGCACACTTATGCAACCAGG
>JACXGI010011792.1:0-24201 GCA_016801175.1 Esox masquinongy | reverse complement strand
ATGGATCTAAGAGCCCTGCTCGGTTTATATTCTTCAAACATATCAGAAATGTATTCGGGTCCTAAACCATTCAGAGATTTATAAACTAAAAGCACCACTTTGAAATCTATTCTGTAACTGACTGGAAGCCAATGTAAAGATTTAAGAACTGGAGTGATGTGCTCTGTTTTCTTGGTCCTGGTTAACATTCTAGCAGCCGCATTCTGAATGAGCTGCAGCTGTTTTACAGTCTTTTTCGGGAGTCCAGTTAAGAGGCCATTACAGTAGTCAACCCTACTAGAGATAAAAGCATGGATGAGCTTCTCTTGGTCTTTTTGGGACACCAAGCCATTGATTCTGGCTATATTTTTTAGATGACAGAATGCTGTTTTGGTGACTGCTTTTATATGACTGTTAAATGTGAGGTCTGAGTCTATTAGAACACCAAGATTACGCACTTGATCCCTGGTTTTAAGTGCCCGAGAGTCTAGCTCTTTACTAATACTAGTTCTTTTATTTTTGTTGCCAAACACAATAATCTCAGTTTTATCTTAGTTTAACTGTAGACAATTTTGGTTCATCCAGGTATTTATGTGCTCTATACAGTGACACAGAGAGTCTGTTGAGCTGTTGTCATACGGTTCGAGAGCCATATATATTTGAGTATCATCAGCATAGCTGTGGTAGTTAATGTTGTTGTTCTGTAGAATTTGGCCCAGAGGTAGCATATAGAGATTGAACAGAAGCGGTCCGAGAACTGATCCCTGTGGAACTCTGCATGTCATAGCCACCCTATCAGATTCATGATTACCAATGGTGACAAAGTAACAACGGCCATCTAGATAAGATCTGAACCAATCAAGGACTGTCCCGGAGAGTCCTACTCAATTTTCCAGCCTATCTATAAGTGTTCTATGATCTACAGTGTCAAATGCTGCACTGAGATCTAATAGAACCAGAACTGTTATTTTATCAGAATCAGTATTCAGCCGTATATCATTTAAAACTTTAATCAGGGCCGTTTCAGTACTGTGGTGAGGTTGGAAACCTGACTGAAATTTGTCTAAGAGACCGCTTGAGGTCACAAAACTGCTGAGTTGATTGAAGACAACCTTCTCAATGATCTTGGCTATAAAAAGGGAGATTTGATACAGGTCTATAGTTGTTCATTATAGATGCATCCAGTCCTCTCTTTTTTAATAGGGGCTTAATGGCAACTGTTTTTAGAGGCTTTGGGAAAATGCCTGATTGCAGAGAGCTATTAACTATTTGCTGTAGGTCCATTGTTATAGTGTTAAAAATTGTTTTAAAAAAGTCTGATGGCAGTGTGTCAAGACAGCAAGTGGAAGCTTTAAGATGTCGAACTGTTTCTTCTAGGGATTTTTGATCAATTGTATTAAAATGCGACATAATAACCAAGTTATGTCTTGGTGGTCGTGGTGACGGTACAGATTACTTTTTAGAATGTGTAATTCTGATGGTCCGTCTAATACTTAGAATTTTTTCACTAAAGAAACACGCAAATTCATTACATTTCACAGTGCACATGAGTTTTGATGCTATCTGCTTTATTGGGTTTGTAAGCTTGTCAACCATGACAAATAGAGTGCGGGTCTTGTTGATCATTCCCGATAAATGTTGCTGTCTGGCCCTGCGTAACTCATTGTTGAAGTTACCAAGGCTTTGTTTATAGATATCATAGTGAATTTGAAGTTTAGTTTTCCTAGAGGACATAGGATGATAAAGGAAGCATGCTAGAAACAGAAATATTTCTCTTCTTAAATTGTTGATAAGTTATGAATATAACCTACATTTCTCAATCACTCCCCCTCTCTCTATATGTGTCCTTTATTTCTGATGACTCACCGTCTGTGTCCATCGGTGCACAGAAAAGGCCTGAGTGATATAATTAGAAAGCAATCAATTAAAAGCTCCCTCTTTAAATATAATTCCAACTGTCCAACTGCTATTTGTCTGTTATCTAAAATAGCTAAAAGCCTTAAAACTGAAACAACATTTTATATAGTTCCCTTAAATCTGACTAGTTAGATGTTTTTAAAAGTGAGCTTTGAAAACCTATCAGGTAAAGGGGGACTTCTGCAGATTTTTTCCAAATCAAACCTGGTGAACTAACAATATCATATCACTGCTTTGGGTTTATTAATTAGCAATGGTCCTAGAAATTGTTAAAACAATTGTAGTAAATGAAAAGCAACACAAAACATGTAGATACATTTTAAAATTAATTTGATATTTACTGAAATATATAACACATAAAAACATTTTATTGGCATGGTCAGATACTTAATCTGAGTTCAGAATTCGTGGTGGGAATTAAGGTATTCAGTTTACTTTCTGTTTATAGTTTTTTTGACATTAAAGTCAATAGAAAAACAACTGTCGCTGGGTTGACTCATTACATACATTTGTCAAGTGTCAATGGGTTGACGGTTATGTCAATGCATGTATTTATTTATTCATCCTTTATTTAACAAGATAGTTCATATTGACATTATCATCTCTTTTTCAAGTGAGCTCTGGCCAACAAAGAAGCATACATTGAAAAGACAACATTATTAGCTGTAATTGTGAAAGTCCATAGAAGTGTTTAAAAGAGAAGGTGAGAAATTATGAATGTAACTGTGTTGACACTAATGTCAACACATTGCAGTCAATGGAAAACAAGAAACCAGGCAAGTCTAGTTCAGTCGGACCGCAATAGAAAGTATTGCCCTCTTGAGATTCGAACTCACATGTAGGCTGTGTCACTAACCACTACACCACAGAGCTCTACGTTCAATGGGTGTCAGTATAGCTTGTGTCTATGAACAAATCCTCTTTTGCCACTGGCCATTTTAACAGTTAATTGGCCATTCGTGAATGATATTGATACAGTTAAACTGACTAACGTTTCTTACTTAAGTTTACCTCCACCACAAAAAGCATCTATGAACTGTTTGCTTTTGCCACTGGCCTTTTTTAACAGCTTATTAGCCAGTAATAGGCTTTACCAGTATCTACTAACTTACTGGAATAGTCATAGGAATTGAGCCAAAGCTGTTTAATTTCATGGCATAAGAACGTATTTTTTTTCTTTCATGGCATAACAACATACTTTTATCTTTCATTCGTGAATGACATTGATTCAATAACTATCAAGAAAGGTGACGATAACTAACTTTTTCATCAAGTGAAACGACGAGAGAATCGTGGAAATAAAATAAATAAATGTCGTTGTTCACAATAGATCCGAACTTGAGCCTTCCACGTGAGAGGCACTGTGTTTAACCATAACGCCACGGCATTACGCATTTCACCAGTTGCTAAACACTATTGAGAATTGTGTTAAACTGACTAAGGTTTCTTACTAAGTTTACCTCCACCACAAATAGCATCTATCCTACTGGCCGTTTGAACAGCTTATTAGCCAGTAATAGGCTTACTGGTATCTACTAACTTCTTAGGAATAATCATAAGAATTGAGCAATTGCTAGCGAGACTGAAGATGAACTTTTCCATGCCAGAAACAGTCGCTATATAACCGTATACAGTTTTAGTTAAGGCTCACTGTAATGTAACTACTGTAGCCTATGTTGTAGCCAGCAAATGTGTTTGTCTATCCTGACCCAAAACGCATGCACGGATGCGTACTTCGAAAATCCACCAGAAACAGCCGCACTATAACCGTAAACTGTTTTATTTCAGGCTTACTATAATGCAGTCATTGGAGGTTTTAGCCAGCAAAGTTTTAATCTATACGGAATAATTCATAACGCGTTCTACAATTCGCCTGCAAGGAGATACGAACTCGGGATCTATAGTTCGCAGGTCCGTTTCTCTAACCACTACGCTATTTAGTAAGAGGTAGTCAGTCAGTCAGTCAGTCAGTCAGTCAGTCAGTCAGTCAGTCAGTCAGTCAGTCAGTCAGTCAGTCAGTCAGTCAGTCAGTCAGTCAGTCAGTCAGTGACATTCGCTGTTCTTGGCCGGCTCCGCTTACGCGGTCTGGCAAAAATGTAAATCGCTGATTTGATGCTTAGGCCAGTATCTTACATTAAATATTAAAAGATGAGTGTCACTGGGAGTGTCACTGGGTTGACGCTTAGGTAAATATATTGCAGTCAAATTGCAGTTAATGGGAAAGTCCTCTTTTCTGCTATCGTACATTTGTAACTGTAGATTAAGTTAATCTCCTGAAAACATCAAACTTTGTTGTATATAGCCCTGTCTGGGTTGCTGATAGAAATGTACATTTTTCACAGTCACTGTCACACTAAATAATCTTCCCACATAAAGTGCTCACAGATTGCATTGAATTTAAATCACAGTGTTATAACAGTGAGGAGATCAAGAAGAAAAACTACACAAAATTGTTTCTAAAACCTGAACAATTATGTTTTCACCTGTGACTTTCAATCTGTGAGATCAGATTTAATCACGGATCAGCCTCCCAAATTTGTCTTAATCCAAAAATTTGTCTTAATCCAAAAATGACTGTAATAACCAAACCATTTGGGCTAATATCATCATTTTCATAAAGAACCTCAGTTACACTTAGTGATTTTTTGTAAGATTATGATTTCTTTATGATGCACAAAAGCTTCAGAGTAGTCGTTTGAAGATGGCATGTCCTGTTGTTTCTCATTGCAGAGGTTAAATTATGGTGACTCAGCCACATTGTTTCTAACCATATTTTCTGCTGTATCACAATGAATGCAGTTATCTTTTCAGTCAGCAGCATTAGATGGTTGAGCAGATCACTGAGGTTAAAAGTAGCTACATTCTAGATGACCAATATGGGCAGGTTTAACCACAGAAGCCTTGAACAACTTTCCCAATACAAGCAACTGGGAAAAGGGCCAACTACAACATAAACCCTTGAACCATCTATATAGTCCAATTAAAGAGACAAACCACACTTCCACCCACGGTCTCCTGGGTGGAAGCGTTCCAAACAATCCCAGCAAACAGACAACTTAAAACAGTGAAGCCTGTCTAACATACGTTGCATAATTGGATTAACAAGGTCATTGGGAAGCCGAAGGACTGCCTTGACACTAGAGATTTGGACATATTCAAAAACAACAAGAACTGGTATAGATCTCTCTTCAATGAGGTCAGTTCACAAGCAATGATCCCTTTTCTGTGTGGAAAAGCTTTGCTGTGGCCCTCAGAAATTAGATATCCTTCCCGCAGGGACCACTAAGACTATGTTCACTACTTCAAGGCACCTTCAAATGGTTAAATGTTAAAAAAGAAACAGTTACATTACTGCATTCAATACTCTGTTTATCTCCCTACATCTTGATAGAATTGTGTACTGGAATTGTAGATATGTTGATCAAATGTGCGTCCATGTATAACAATCACTGCTCACATCCCATTATATCACATGCTCACTACCAATTTTTATAATTAGATGTCTTCTAATCATTTGTTTGTATCCTGTCCCTATATGTTGTCTACCACCAACAGTACCATTACAAAAGGCACAACTTTTATTGTGTAAATGTTTATTAAATGTGATCCAGAATGTCTCCCTGTCAATCGGTCAGTCTTTCTGTTGGTTCTTCTGACTGTCGCCAGTGTCACCCATTAATTTAAACATGAACTAAGCGTCAACCAAATGACTCTCGCCTTTTTCCATTGATTGCAAGGTATTGACCTAGGCATCAACTGAGTGAAACATATTTTAACATTTCATATAATCAATTGACATGAGCTTTAACTCAGTGAATCATCTTTTACAATTTAATGTGTTGATTAAACCATTAACAAAATGACACTCATCTTTTATGTAATGTAATTGCCTAAGGATTCACTCAATTACACTCATCTTCCAATGACTACAGTGTATTTTCATACTATAAGCATCAACCCAGTAACTCTAATCACTTTTCAATTGACTGCAATGTATTGACAGAAGTGTCATGGACTGGATGCATTACTTTCAGCAAAAACATGACAGAATAACAGTTTCCTTTGATATCATGTTACACAATTGTGCCTGCTTAACTTTGGATAACTTTCCAATAGATTTCGTAATCTTTTCAGTTAGTTCAAACCATACTTCCATTAGTCAAAATACTGTCAGATTGATTTGTAATAGCCTGTCGAAAATAAAAGTATACTTTAGCTGTTTATTGAAAAACCAACACTTAGGCTAAGCTGATAGGTAGGTACTGAACCATTACTGGGTTGTATAGAAGTTTGGAAATCACCCTATATTGTTTGGTTGAACTGTCAAAAATCTAGAAAATATAAATAGAACTGCACAGCAAACAAATCCCAATCCGTTTGGGGATTTATTTATTATTTTATATTTATTATTATCTCCAGCATTGCATTCTTAACCTTTTGACAGCGATGAAAATGGCTTAACCCTATCAGCCCTATTGATGTGCCAGCATGTCATCAGACCTATATTATGCTGAAATAAAGTTTTCACCAAGTGCATTAGAAATCGAAAAGATGATAGCCCTTGCAATTGTGAACATGTAGGTATGTCATTTTTGGCTGTGCTCCATTCCTACCCATAGTTAGACTTGAGGGTGCCAAATCCTCCATTGACTATTGACTGAGTGGATGCAGGAGGCAGTGATCTTACTGATAGTTCTGTGATAAATGAATTGTTCATCAATCACTGCTTGAGAGACATACAACGTTGTTGAAAGGGGAAGGTGAACAATCATCTTGAAAGGGGATTTTGACACATCAGATAATATGCTTAGCACAAACAATATTATACTGGAATACTCTCACAACAGTTGTTGGGACAAACAAAATAATTGTTGGGACAAACACACAGTTATCAAAGACTAGTTCAATATATATTTTCCAGTGAGTAAGCCGTTCTTGTACATACAGCATTCTATAAATTCATGTTTTATGAAGTTATTACTATGTGTGCCTATTTCTTTCAAAATTAAAATATTATATATGAAATTATTTTCCATTTCTCTTGTAGCCCTTGTCCTGAAAACTATTTAGTAAGGCACTTAACGGATAAAAATCTAGGTCTGGAAAGGTAAATGAAAGTAGGCCCCCACCCCTCAGATTGAAAATAAGCATGGCATTGATAGGGTTTAAGAGGCAGGTGTCCAAATAGCTTGTTAGCTTGAAGTCGTGGAGATCAATATTCTCAGGTATGTAGTTGATGAATATCAACAACCGTTTGTCTAATTTAATTTGTGTGTTCTCTGACATTCCCCATGTTGATAGATGACAGACCATGAATCCTAATCTAGCCCATAATGTCCTCCATGTTCACGTGTTGCAGGTGAAACTCAGAGGGTGACTTTCACAGAGTGGGTTTTAAACACATCAACTTTGGGACACACTTGTTACTGAAATCATGGAACTCCTCAACCACTTTTAATGAATAAAACCACCATGAAGTTCCTCAACCACTTTTAATGAATAAAACCACCATGAAATTCCTCAACCACTTTTAATGAATAAAACCATCATGAAATTCCTCAACCACTTTTAATGAATAAAACCACCATGAAATTCCAATTTACAAATCCCCCCACTGTTTCACACGAAACCTCATTAAAAATAGTCATAAACATATGAATGTATCAAATAATTCCAGCAATTAACATGTGGACAGTTGTGCCATGCAGACTACAAGTGTCTGGCGAAGTATTTATGATGTACCAATTCCATTGCAGAAGTTAAACACTTTTTGGTGCAACATTGTTCCCAACAACGACTTAAATACATGGGGCATACAACTATCTGAGCTTGGCAGATTTTGTTGTGAACATACAGAATCATTTGACCATTTATTTGGATACAATCCTCGGGTAACCCTTTTCTTGATTCAGATTCAGGACATAAGAAATTAACCAATATTGTGGTTGTTTCTGGGCTTTCTTCTGACCATGCTCGGCCAGGTGAGTGCCGAATTATAAAGTCTTCAGAATTTCATTTAAAAATGCATAATCTTTTTAGGGAATACCCACACGGAAAACTCATGCAAAACATATATGCACATATATGTAGAGGATTTCTCAACATATATTTACATATGTGCCCTGAATATGTCCATGAAATATCAAACTTCTGAGAATATCATAATACAATGCATGTCATATACAGCTCCACTGCAATTAAGAGACCACTGCACCTTTTTCTTTCCTTTCCAAAAAAGTTCCTCACTCAAAACTTTCCTTTTCAACTTTTTTGGAAAGGAAAGAAAAAGGTGCAGTGGTCTCTTAATTTTTTCCGGAGCTGTACTTTAACGTTAAATATTATGTGTTAAAATAATTAAATATATAAATATACAGTACTTTAGGCATTTCTCATCAACACATCATGGAATTAACCTTCAAGACATTATTTTCCAGAGAATCTCCTTGTTATAGTGAGTTTAACTAATTATCGTTGGCAAAATGGGGAGCAAACCCCAACATAACCACCAGTCTAGGCCTTATTGCATTACATTAATTACTGTGAAAATACAATTATTATCTTTTACAAACAAGAGCCGATTTGTAAATTGTACAGCATGTATTTACCATAATTTCTATTAAATACATTGTATAATGCAAGTAAAGAAACAACTGGTTAGAGTCAGTCATCTTAATTTAATAAGGACCTTCATTCACAGTATCACACAACTGCCAGTGTCACAATATAATGATAAATGTTTAGTAAATACACCAAAGTTTTGACTTTAGTCACTGTCAAGCAGCATATAGCACCTTTTTCAGTTTCAATATAATGAGCCACTTTGTACTCCAAGTTTACATTTCAAAAAAGACTTATTATGAAAACAATATGCATACATTTTAACACAGTATCATGAATGCCATTCCTCTCTGTAAAAGTATTTCAAAGAAACGACTAGATAACATAATAAACACATGACAGGAAACAATGCAAATATGGAAATATATCAGTTAGATGTAAATGCATATTACCAACTATAATTTTGTTATTTATGTAAATATATTTACATATATTTAAGACATATTAAAACATATTTGAAAATGGCCAAAATCAAATATGTAAATATATGTATGAAATATATGGTCATACATTAGTAATACATATACAGTAATACATATATTAGTATATGTTTAAAAAACAATATAGGCACATATTAAAAACATGTTTTCAAAATATGTCAATATATAATACTTCTGTGTGGGTATTGCTTATTGTCAATGTTTTTGTAATTTATAGTAAACCGAACACCTATATAAATCCCTAACTGCATTGTTGATTGAATTGTTGTTTAAACATGAAGAAAAACAAGAAAAGGAACCAGGCAAGCCTAGTTCAGCCAGCCCGCAATTAGAAGGGTGGAGTGTTGTTGCCCTCGCTGGATTCGAACCAGGGTTTCACATGTGACAGGCTGTGTCTTTAACCACTGTGCCACTAAGCCTTTTGTCACACATTAACATCACGCCAAGTTTGAATATTTTGCTAGACACCTTTAAGCATTGTGTTAAACTAACATTTCTTATTAAGTTTACTTCCACCACAAATAGCATCTATGAACTGTAGCCTCCAATGCGGGCCTTTCCTTTGGTAGTCCGTGTCTCTAACCACTACGCTATTTAACAAGGGTCACTCACTCACTCAGTAAGAGACATTCACTCTTCTTGGCTAGCTCCATTTACGCGGTCCGGCAAAAAGTTGGTGAGACCATGCAAAATTGTAAATCACCAAATTGGAAACATCTCTAAGTATCTCTTAACTGATCTTATTAACTTACATAATACTCTGAACTGAACCAACCTGTATCTCTGTTTAAAAAATTACCTCCAAAAAAGGAGGCACCATTGTTGCTAATGTAACAGCAGACTATTTTAACTAGCCCAGTATTACAATGTTTTCACATTAACGTTCATGTTGTTTATCAGGCGAAGTTAGTCAGTGCCTCTGGGAAAACTAACATAGCATACAGCTACACTGGGCTGGAAAATTGCTGAACCATATTGACTCTCAAGTTCAACTTTTGAGCAGGCAGTTAGGGGACAAGAAACCAATGATTGATGATTGATGCCTTTGGAATTTGGACAGTAACAATCAGTTAAAGACTAGAGGACTAAGACTAAGAGTTTTGAGATTATACTGCATCTTTTCAGATTTATGTGCATTGAATGTACTGCAGTCATAATGCAAGAACTGTACTATCCTGTTAATCGTTTTACCACATTGTAGCTACAGTATATAGCCTATTCAGTGATCAGGGGAAGTAATTTAGCTAGCCATGACCTATTGGTCCACTGACGGCGCACTGCCAGCAATCTGTCTCCGTGGGTGGACCATCTGCAAGCCGATAGTCAGTAGTGAGTCATTCTGTATTGGGCGGCAGCAGCCTGCCACAGTCCATTGGCAGACCATCGGCAAGCCGGACCATTTTGCTATCTGTCTTTTTTCAGAAGTGTAATCACAGTTAGCTAGACTGACCAGCTGGCTCACGTCTAGCGTTGACCATCGGCTTATTAGAAATATGTATCACTTTGTTATCATTGCAAGCCATTGTGAAGATGACATCCTGGCTGTTGCTGATTAGCACTGCAATCTTGTCAACAATGTTGTACAAGGGATTGTTAGATTAGCCTTTTAATAACCTTCATATGCTTACTTCTGGTTAGACGATTCTCTCTTATTTTTCCAAACAAGTTGTGTGAATTAGAATCCCTAGTTGTTTTTTTCTGTACAGCATAACATAGTATTCAGCAATCATTACGATCAATATTCCACTGTTGACGTCTACGTCATTATGCTGCGAGCTAAACCCATGCTCGCCACTGCCAGTATTATTTATTCTTGCTCTGCATGTTAATAGAGTGAAACATTAAAAGCTATGTGTTCTATTTATTTTAACAAGAATTAATTGTTTGAAGGATATAAACATATATAATTGGAAAACCGTAAATATGCACGTCAAATCTAGAGACACAAAACCAAATGAATCGCATCATGGCCATCAAAAAAACATACAGCCTCGCATCTCTGCCAGCTGTCACTGACGATCATTATCAATACTTCCTGGCAGAGCACCTTCCTTGATCCAGTCTTCTGTCACACGGGGCTTCTGTCACACGGGGATAATGTGTGGAAGTGTGGGGTAGTGTGCTTGTCTATGTTCTAACACTAACCTTCCCCATATCATAACACCAGTACAAAGAAACCCCCCAGTGGATAGTGTGAAAGTGTCCTGGAGGCCATTTCTTCAGATCAGCCTAATGGATTTAGCTAGGCTGAGTCTGAGGCACTGATACCCAGTTGATGAGTATGGGTTTCATACATCTGTCCAGGGGCCAGCTAATGAATGTATGAGTCACTGGTAACCTTCCGGCCTAATTATTCGAATATATACATACTGGGCTAATGATAACGAGCTGCCATTTGCAGGCTGACGGCATTGTGCAAGAGCTTAGAAAACTAAAGGACATCCATCTAAACTGCAGAAATATAAGTCAGATACTGGCGGCCATGATTTGCTCATAATTGGTAATTATCTCTCCCTCCCTGAAAGTAAAACTGAGTGATTTGATTCTGGATTTCTCCTTTATAAAAGTTTATTAAAATCTGTAGAACTAAAATCTGGAAATGGTCAAATTGTTTTGTATCTTTAAAGCAAAATATGCAGAGCTAGAATTGCTGTATGGCCCATTTATTCAAATATTTTTGGTGGCAAGATTGTTGTACCAAAAAGGTTAGTTAAATATTGCATTGTTTTATATTTCAACTCATAAAATCTATGGTACAACAAAAAATATCTTACCAGACTCTTTGAACACGTTATTCATCAGATTTGATGTGAAACTCAAAATATGATAGAAATCTTAAGTGGTGATCATTGACTTCCTGTTTTCACAGATGTATTTTTAGAAATATCAAAAGGCCTATTAGTAATGAATAGGCACACTGACAGCCACGAGCATAATATCACGGGGACAGGACCCCACAAAGTTAGGAAAAGACATATTGGTCCCTCCCATTAAGAACACTGCCAGAAATATAAAATGTGTCATGACTAACTTCAAACTAATGCCTGGACAGACATAAATCACAATGAGCTGTCAGACATTTTCCATGCGTGCCGCATAAGGCCATTTAAGCGTAATCAACAACTCTTGCAATAACATCAGTTAATATCCTGTAACGTTCTCAGGAGGGTTGCAGGACACAGGTGCAGAGGTTCTTAAAACAAAAGTAGTTTAATCCTAGGAAATCAGGGAACATCAGATACAAACGTCACATGAAACAATGACAGACCAGAAACACTTGGGCAGGAGGAAGTTACATAGGAAAATAACGAAGGGGCAAACAAAGCACATGTGACAAGACTACTAGACACAGGTGAAATCAATAAACACAAGAAAACTAGAACTAAAGTACACAGAACACTGAAATGTAACAACCGGTACAACACAGGCCATCACCGGCTTTTGCATATCCTATTCAAAATTATTCTCTATGTAGCTTAGGATACTGTTAGGCTGCTAGAAATCATATTTCAAATTACATAAGAGCAAGTAGCCTTAGATGGCCTTAGTCAATAACCAATTTTGCTAAATTGATTTAGGCTGTAGGCCTACATTACACAAGCCAGCCAGTAATCAATAAGCTTGTTGGCCATTAATAAACAATACTGCCCTACAAAAGCAAAATACCTTAATTTGCTTGAGTGTAGAACTGAGAAAAATGACATTAAAGTTGATTTGTTGTCCAGCCAAATGAATTGTTGGCCAAATATTTGGCCAACCCTTTTGCCTCCAAACAAAATGATGGTCAATATGGCCAAACAGTTCAATTTTTATTTCATCAGACCAGAGGACATTTCTCCTAAAAGTACATTCTTTGTAACCCATATGCAGTTGCAAACCGCAGTCTGGCTATTTTATGGCGGTTTTGGAGCAGTGGCTTCTTCCTTGCTGAGCAGCCTTTCAGGTTATGTTGATATAGGACTTGTTTTACTGTGGATATAGATACTTTTGTACCAGTTTCCTCCAACATCTTCACAAGGTCCTTTGCAGTTGTTCTGGGATTGATTTGCACTTTTTACACCGAAGTACATTCATCTCTAGGAGACAGAACGCGTCTCATTCCTAAGCAGTATGACAACTGCATAGTCCCATGGTGTTTATACTTGTGTACTATTGTTTGTACAGATGAACGTGGTACCTTCAGGCTTTTGGAAATTGCTCCCAAGGATGAACCAGACTTGTGGACGTCTACAAGTTGTTTTCTGAGGTCTTGGCTGATTTCTTTTGATTTTCCCATGATGTTAAGCAAAGAGGCACTGAGTTTGAAGGTAGGCATTGAAATACACCCACAGGTAAACCTCCAACTGACTCAAATGATGTCAATTAGCCTATCAGAAGCTTCTAAATCCTTGACGTAATTTTCTGGAATTTTCCAAGCTGTTTAATGGCACACTGGAATTGTGTTATAGTGAAGCTGTTTTAGCTAACCCACTGGAATTGTGATATAGTGAATTATAAGTGAAATAATCAGTCTGTAAACAGTTGTTGGAAAAATTACTTGTGTCATGCACAAAATAGATGTCATAACCGACTTGCCAAAACAATAGTCTGTTAACATGAAATCTGTGGAGTGGTTGAAATATTAGTTTTAATGACTTCAACCTAAGTGTATGTAAACTTCTGACTTCAAATGTATTTATCTACATAAAAATCTTGATCATTTTTGACCAAAACGGAAGTTAAGGCCATTTCTGACTCTGATTTGCCTTTGCACCGCAGAATAGGCCTTTTGATATTTTTTTCAAATACAGTTGTGGGAGAAAAAAGTTTTGAGTGACTCAGTGCCACCGTTATATTTATGCACTGTATGTTTCAATGGCTTACTAGTTTTATTGATATCAAAATGTGATATATGTATAAGAAAATAAACCTCAAATGTGTATCTGATGAATACTTCCACTGTAGGAAAATATCTGCTTACTGTATAATTTACTGTGCCCGACAATGTTTTTCAGCATGTTAAAAACAATCTCTCAAATTCAATTTTAGAAATTTAGTGTATTTGTGTGTGGCACAAGATCTCTGCTCAAAAGTCATGTTTTCTTTTCTTATCTGCTCTTTTGACAATGTAAATTCTTGGCTGCACAAGCCAATCTATTATCTTAAAACAATTCTACGTGCCAACTTTGCATTAAATTGAATTTACTAGAAAACAGACCTTTCTCAAGGGCTAAATCAAATGTTTTTTTGTTTTTTTTCACCTTCCAAGCATTGGGATTCTATATAGCAATCTTTTTGTTAGTGGTCTGATGCTCTAACAACTAGGCTTTCTGCTAAACCTACCATTTTCTCAATAAATCTGGTTTTTTGTTGGCTTTAAAGATACCGACCACAGCTGCCTGAAATCTGAATGTGTCTGTGTGGTGTGAGCCAAAATTCAGTTGGAATGAATGGTGGACTACTTGAAAAGCTCTGGATGTAAACCCTTAAAATGTTGTATTAATAGTGGGAGTGTATTTATGGAGATTTCATATGTATGTACTTTGAGAATTATTTGACTTTTATTTTGAAGGCATTAGCACTTCTTGCAATGGTATATGGGAAATCAACACAGGTGTAAGTAATCAATTGTTGGCCTGAGGAAGGTAGTTTGGTGTGACCCATAATTAGCTTTCCAGCTAATTGTATTGCACATTACTCGAGGCCACATGCAACACAGTGCACACTAGTGACACCTGCTGGTAAAAATAATTTAGGGCACCCGAAACAATACTTCACATGTAATCTGACATAGTGCAGAAACATTACTGTTTTCTCGTATCAAGTAATAATTTAATCAAAACCTAAAGTTATAGGTGCCATTGGGATCAGTGTGTTGTTGTAATTATTTCTTAAGAAAATAAATAATAAAATGTATTGCTGAAAAAATAATAAACCTATTCATTTTTGAGTTAACTATGTTGTCTTAAATAAAGAGGTACAACATTTGTGTGGGGTTTAAATGGGGAATAAAAGTGCTTCTTTAACTGGGGACTAAGATTGCTCCTGTAATTTCGCAACAACCAACGACAACCCACGAAATAATCTGAGTTTCGCTTCCTTAAATTTACAACAGTCTACAACCAAAATACGCAATGAGCTAATCACGTGGTCCTACAGAAACCGAGGCCTTGTTTCGATGACGTAATTCTCTGAAAACGATAGAAGCCTCGGCATGAGGTTGACGGAAATTGCCATAGGTACTCGATTCAAGTTTCGGAGCTTTGGTCTTATTCGTAACATCACTATGATGAAGAAAAAGACTATAAACCTAGCACCTAGCTGGAAAGAGGAAAAATGTATTTGTATTGGTTTATTGTGGAAATATTTGGAATGTATTGATACTGTTTCTCACCAACCACTTTAAATTCTATGAATATGCCAACAAATGTAAATGAGAGCCTCTATATTTGCGCCTGCTAATTGACCTTTCAGCAATTAGTGGTTGTTTTTGTAATACTTGGTGTTCACAAATAGTAGTTTATTCCATACCTAATAGCTTATTATTTTTAGTATTTGTAAAGGTTTAAACTTCTGGTCGTTGCATGTATGTAGGCTAACATTTATTCTTTCATATTGTAAGAGTTGTTTTTTTTGTCATTTCTCCATCAGCTCTTCCGGTGTGTCTACGATAAAAATAATCATTACCATCAGTTTGGGAGTCATTCATCATTCAGCTGGGATGCGACCCTGGGTGCATCACAGAATAACAACATCAACAGAACTGATCCTAGACTTGTCATCTCTCACTCTCTCGGCTCCTGCAGCTCCTTTGACAAGGCTGAACTGGGGCTAGTGCTGAATCAGCCTCCATCTCTTTCACCAAATCACACTGGGTGACTAATTGGAGCTATTATGCAGAGGCATTGTTTTTTTCTTCACAGTGACTTAACTTTAGACTATTAATTGAATCATTGCCTGAGTGTGACAAGAGGTGGACATTTGGAATAGATTAACCAGAGCCCCTGTTAAGGGGTAATGGAGTAGATATATTAATGTTTTGTAGATGCCTGCCAAGCAGAAAATATATTTTTTTTATTACTTAAATTATACTTCATTAAACTAATGAGGTACATATGTGTAGGTCTATACAGTATGATAAAAATATGTACTGTAGATTTTAAAATAATTGCATACAGTGAACTACAAAAGTAGTATTTATTTATATGACTCTGGATTTAATGATACAATAACTATGGAGTTAAATTACTGTGAACTTTAATTTGAGGGTATTAACATAGCTATCAAATGAACCATTTAAAAAACACAGCATATTTTTACATAGTCCTGGCATTTTGGAGTGCCAGAAATATTTGGACAGGTTATATGTATCATGCGAATGACATCTGTCAATGTCAATCTTGAATCTAGGGTTTACATTTGTACTTTAGGTCTCTGGTGTCTGACAACATGAAGATAAAAGAAGGTTCAGTGCAAGTCAAGCTTGTCTTCATGAGGCAGATGAAGTAGAAAAAATCAGAAACATTGACAAAACATTAGGTGTCCCAAAATTAGGAAGAATGCAGTTATTAGCTCAGCAATGGCAAATTACACAGAGTTCTCAAAAAAGTTATAGTGGACAGATGACACCAAGATTAACATGTATCAGAGTAATGGCAAGAAGAAAAATGAACAGGCATACCCCCTCATCTGTGAAATATGTTGAAGAGGGTGTTATAATTTGGGCTTCTAAGGATGCCACTGGATTGATGGTGTGACTGCTGACAGCAGCAGGAGAATTTTTGAATTATGCAGTATTCTGTCTGTTAAAAGATAACCAAATTCTTCTAAACTCATTGGATTGCACTTTATTATGCTGCAGGACAATTACTGCAAACCACACTGCTGTAGCTCCCAAAAAGGTTTTCAGGTCCAAAAACTTTCAGGTCCAAATTTCTTGGTTGGCCAAGTCAATCACAAGATCTGAATCCAACTAAGCATGCTTTTTACATGCTGAAGACATACTACATGCTAATTAGACTTTGAAGTGTTAATTTTGTTGACCAATATATTTTAGCACAGCTGCACCAGACTTCACTACAAAAGGATTTTCATAGGGATGCATGAATGACTCCTATTTAGAAAGCATTGGAAATCACAAATGCAGATACAATCAATATCTCGGCGTTGCTGAGGCATTCAGGTGAAACGTGGTGGGAGGGGGAATTCTTCATAACTATTTCTGGGGGATGCAGAAGGATACAGCCTATTTCTGTGAATCAAATCTTGTAAAATTAAAAATATGAATCAAATCTGTGAATCTAATCTCAGTAAAATGGCTTCCAATTTGCCCCTTACAGATGCTGCCACATCCAATGTTAAAAATATAACAGCATTTGTTCCATGTTTGTATGTGTGGCACTCATCCCCAGACTGTCTTTGTACTAGTCACTGTGCCCCCTCCATTCCCTCTTCACTGTCTCATTTTGGGCAAACAGCGCTTTACACTGTTTAAGGGACAGAGACATACAGCTGAAATTAGCCTACTTTTCCCCCCAAGTAATTACAAACAATGTGTCTACTACTTGTCTAACTTCACACACCCTACATCAACACAATGTTTCATAAAGACTCCAAACACCCTCATAACTTAATCCAAACATTAAACAAATTCTTGTTTCTGTGTGTGTGTGTATTTAGTTAATTCCACAGCTTTTAGTTGTTGTTTCCACATTTTTTGGATGGGTGGTCAATAGAAAAATAGTGAGATTAAAAAGGTCACATGCACAGACAAAAATATATCTGTTCTTCTTTGGTGTCCATTCACCACTGATCAGTTCATACAAGCCCATCAGCTACATACAATGAACATATCTTCAATACTGACAAAATGTGACTATGTGCAAACAATTAGAGCCTGGGGACATTGTGGTGATTCTCCCAGGATACAAGCAATCTTTATTTTCGGGATGCAACTAACTCAACTCCATCTGGGAAATGAATGAGCCTTCAAAAAGACTGAGACAACATCCATTATAAAGGCTGGTCAGGCATAAATATGATAAGCATATTTGCACAGGAATTTCACTAGCATAACTATTAATTTTTCTAAATTTAACAAAACATTTTGATATCAACAGTAGTTTTTAGCAAACCCAACAAGAATTGTTGTCATTTATACAGAGAAACTTGTGTTGCGCAATAACTAACTCTCACAGCCAAATTTACGTCACTGGCTTCTAGTGAGCCTTGTGGTGAAAGCACCCAGCAACATTCCCTTGATGAGAATGGAGCACCTTAGCAAAAACATTTATGGGTACAAATTTCAATGACAAAGATGAGTCGTTAACGACAAAAACAGAGCTGGTGAAAAGTTGAACTAAAACATCAATATGTATTACTTTTGCAACAATTTGAGTCTCAAAGACCAGAATGTTTGTTTCACTATAACTAAGTCAAATACAATTCCATGTTCTTTAGTTTTTTTTCCAATCCACAGCTGACGCTCGTCACTGTGATGAAACATTTCTCTCTTATGGCATCGATATGACTCAGAAGCATTTATTCTGGTGTTATAATTGATTCTGTAGTGTAAATAGCTCATACAGCCAGGAAGTAATATACATAAAAAGATTGCAAGAATGCAATCCCATGAAAACCTACAAAACATTTTTCTTATGTAGGTTGCCCTAATGCCCACAGATGGCAGAATCCAATGTAGCCTAATCATTCCATTCAGGGCTTAGGTGTGAAGGGGCCAATCATTATATTGGGTTGTAAATTTGGGATCTTTTTAGATTAGGGCTGTCAAAGTTAATGTACTAATGCATGTGATTGATTTAAAATGCAAAATAAAATAAAAAAGTTTTTTAGCCTAAACCATTCATAGTACAAACTTTATGTTCTTTCACTGGTTTGTCAACCCATAGATGATGCATTCTAGTGAGAGGGCTAGTATTGAAGTAGAGCAGCAACATGCATCAACCAGATGAATTGATAGTAGATAAACTAGCCAAATAGCCTTTGTGCCCCTGATTCTCCCAAGCAGAAGCTAACATTGCAATAGCAGCTAACTGTAGCCTCTGTACTTGTGAGTTGCTTGAATGGACAGGGTCCAAAACTAAATCATCAACCAAAAAATGACATAAATTAGGAGTATTAGGACGATGACATAATATATTGCTAGTTTACTAACTGAAACAGATTGCTGTTGCTATTTGTTTTGAGGGGGTAACAGGCACATGAACAGATAGACCCCAGGGGAGGCTAGAGGACCTGCCCCTTTCCCCTCAGACTGAACAACTGCCATTTTCGCCCATCGGTGCCCGCATTCTCAGATAGCCATGCGTCGTCCATTTGCACAACTTGTATCACTTGAGCAGATGTTGTCATTTCTAACAATATTGAAAATGTCTTCTAGTCATTATTAGATTTTTGCCTGGCTGGCACCAAAACAAACTGCTTTCAAAGAATGATCATAAAATAAGACTAAAGAATTGTTAGATAGAAAGAGAGAGCGCAAGCTTGTTTGTGTCCCCCTGAACAAACACGACTGAGAGGAAGTGGGCTTACCTGAACATTGGGAGCATGAAATATCATTTACAGTAAACATTTGTTCTAAATTAATGATTAAAAAATATGTTTAGATTTTCCTTACAATGAAGCACATTTTCACTAACTGTTTTTTAAACAGAAAATCTTTATTCATTACCAAATTCATGCTTTCAACTATTACCATTGAGCAAATACAAACAGGATTAACTGCAAATGATTGTGCAATTAACCACAATTAATTATTTTAATCATTTGAGAGCACTAGATGGGGATAGTTAGTTGGGGACCTGAGTAAATTACGCACAATCACACACACGCACATAGAAAGAGAAACAGCCTAGTCAAGACAAAATTGCAATGGTCACATCCACTGAATGAAGAATGTTATGCGATTAATTGCGATAAATGATGTTTGACAGCACTAAAATATATATTTGAATTTTGAATGAATATATTTGAATTTGTAGCATCGTTAAAGGGATAGTTCGGTCCAGATTCGTATTTTGGTAAAAGTCCACTTACCCTGAGTTGTTCCTTAAGGGACATAGTCATGTTTCAATCCATTATTCAACAATAATGGATTGTTGAACAATCCATTGTTCAGCTCGGTCCCAGTCTGTAATTAGCATTATTAGCAATGTCCAAATTCATGAATGGAAACAGTGCATCCCACTATACCAAAGCTGCACTGCAAGTGGAAAACCACTCCAAACTACGGTCTGACGATGGGTCTGAGAATTTCATCCCGGCACCTAACAGCAGTCAGGGTACCATTGGCTAGCACGTGGAGTTCTGTGCAACCCTCCAAGAATAACATTCACCATGGGGTCTCCGGACTCTTTCACGTCCGTCACATGTGCTCAGAGTGAACCTGCTATCACCTGTGAAGAGAACGGGGCACCAATGGCGGACCTGCCAATTCTGGTGTTTTCTGGCAAATGTCAATTGAGCTGCACGGTGCTGGGCTGTGAGCACAGGTACCACTAGACGACATCGAGCCCTCATGCCACCCGTATGGAGTCTGTTTCTGACAGTTTGGTCAGAAGCATGCACACCAGTAGCCCGCTGGAGGTCATTTTGTAGGGCTCTGACATTGCTCCTCCTGTCCTTCCTCAAACAAAGGAGCAGATACCAGTCCTGCTGCTGGGTTGATGCCCTTCTACGGCCCTGTCCAGCTCTCCTCATGTAACGGCCCGTCTCCTGGTATCTCCATGTTCTTGAGACTGTACTGCACAGCAAAACTTCTTGGGACGGCACGTATGTACAGTTAGGTCCGGAAATATTTGGACACCGACACAATTTTCATAATTTTGGCTCTGTACGCCACCACAATGAATTTGAAATTAAACAACTGAGATGCAATTGAAGAGCAGACTTTCAGCTTTAATTCAAGGGGTTGGACAAAAATATCATATGAAATGTTTAGGAAATGCAACCATTTTCGCACAAAATCCCCTTATTTCAGGAGCTCAAATGTAATTGGACAAATTAACACAATCATAAATAAAATTCATTTTTTCATTTTTAATACTTTGTCGAGAATCCTTTGCAGGCATTCACTTCTTGAAGTCTGGAACGCATGGACTTCACCCAACACTGGGTTTTTCTTTTTTGTGATGCTTTGCCAGGCCTTTACTGCAGCTGTCTTCAGGTGTTGTTTGTTCGTGGGTCTTTCTGCCTTAAGTTGTCTTCAGCATGTGAAATGCATGCTCGATCGGGTTGATTGACTCGGCCATTGCAGAATATTTCAATTCTTTGCCTTAAAAAACTCCTGGGTTGCATTTTCAATATGTTTTGGGTCATTGTCCATCTGTAAAGTGAAGCGCTGTCCAATCAACTACGCTAAATTTGTCTGAATTTGAGCAGACAATATATCCCTATACACTTCAGAATTCATCCGGCGGCCTCTGTCTTCTATCATATCATCAATAAACACTAATGACCCAGTGCCATTGGAAGCCATGCATGCCCATGCCATCGCACTGCCTCCACCGTGTTTTACAGATGATGTGGTATGCTTCGGATGAATGAGCCACTCCAAGCCTTCTTTATACTTTTTTCTTCCCATCATTCTGATGCAGGTTGATCTCTGTCCAAAGAATGCTGTTCCAGAAATGGGCTGGCTTTTTTAGATGGTTTTTGGCAAAGTCTAATCTTGTCTTTCTATTCTTAAGACTCTATATTTGCTCTTATGAAGTCTTCTCTTTATTATAGACTTGGATAATAATATGCCTACTTCCTGGAGAGTGTTCTTCACTTGGCTTATGTTGTTAAGGGGTTTTTCTTTACCATGGAAAGGATCCTAAGATCATCCACCACTGTTGTCCTCCGTGGACGTCCAGGCCTTTTTGTGTTGCAGAGCTCACCAGTGCGTTCTTTTTCTCTCCGAATGTACCAAAGTGTTGATTTGGCCACTCCTTTATTTGCAGCCTAGGGAGGCCTGTTTCACTTGCATTGAGAACTCCTTTGACCGCATGTTGTGGGTTCACAGCAACAGCTTCCATATGCAAATGCTACGCCTGGAATCTACTCCAGACCTTTTACCTGCTTAATTGATGAAGAAATAACAAATGAATAGCCCACACCTGTCCATGAAAAAGCTTTTCAGTCAAGTGCCTAATTACTTGTGGTCCCTTGAAAAAGAGGGGGCGTCACATTAAAAAGTTGTAATTCCTAAACCCTTCCTCCAAGTTGGATGTGAATACCCTCAGATTAAAGCTGAGAGACTGCAACTTAAGCCCATATTCATTATTTAACTGTAACTTGAATATATTTTGGTAAACAGACAAAATAGTGTCCAATTATTTACGGATCTAACTGTATGTGCCATTCTGGAGGTGCTGGACTACCTGAATAGGCTGCAGGTACTGCTTCATGCTACCAGTAGTGACAAGGACACTAGCAAAATGCAAAACTAGAGAAGAATCAGTCAGGTAGGATAAGAAGAGAGCAATATTCTGTGGCCACCACCTGCAAAACCATTCCCTTTTTGGGGGTTGTCTTACTGTTTCCTCTCCAGTGCACCTGTTGTCACTTTCATTTGCACCAAAACAAGTGACACTGATTCACAATCGCTTATGCTTCCTAACTGGACAGATTGATATTCATGAAGTTTAATTGACTTCAATTGATGGTTACGTGTTCCCTTAATTCTGTCACACTAGCATCGATTTTTGTATACTGTATACAGATGAAAGACTGAATTTGGCAACTTCAAACTGACATTAGCAAACTATTTCCTATAGCCACCACACCCAGCTTCTGTTCTTCGGCAATGATGTCATCGAGGTAGGTATGAACTTTAACCTCAACAATCTACGTGAACAATCTACTTTTTTGAAAGCTGGCCATTGGGTCCCTCGAGCCTAGAACAACTTTTCCAGTTTATTTTTGGAATGTAAAAAATCTCCAGCACCTTAGGAGTTATGAATGGGGTGAAATCCGGATGATCAACCATACATCTTGGAACGAGTTCAGCTTCAGGGACTGGGTCATTCATGTTCTCCAACAGTGGCATCAATAAATCCCACTTCTTGCAACAAAAGCATTCAGTTTAGATTGCACGATCCACAACTACACCGCCAATATCTAGATACTCTGGGCAAGGGTTGGGGATTAACTGGTTCACAATCACGCCCTTCCTCAGCTGCTGTCCGAGCCTCTAGTTCAGTCAATTCATCCTCGGTGTATTCTATTTTGAATAAGTAAGGCTCTATCCCCTGAAGAGAGTATTTTTTTTCTGGTGGTATTCAGAGTCAGACATGATACAGTGCCTTGCGAAAGTATTCGGCCCCCTTGAACTTTTCGACCTTTTGCCACATTTCAGGCTTCAAACATAAAGATATAAAACTGTAATGTTTTGTGAAGAATCAACAACAAGTGGGACACAATCATGAAGTGGAACGAAATTTATTGGATATTTCAAACTTTTTTAACAAATAAAAAACTGAAAAATTGGGTGTGCAAAATTATTCAGCCCCCTTAAGTTAATACTTTGTAGCGCCACCTTTTGCTGCGGTTACAGCTGTAAGTCGCTTGGGGTATGTCTGGGGTATGTATATCAGTTTTGCACATCGAGAGACTGAAATTTTTGACCATTCCTCCTTGCAAAACAGCTCGAGCTCAGTGAGGTTGGATGGAGAGCGTTTGTGAACAGCAGTTTTCAGTTCTTTCCACAGATTCTCGATTGGATTCAGGTCTGGACTTTGACTTGGCCATTCTAACACCTGGATATGTTTATTTGTGAACCATTCCATTGTAGATTTTGCTTTATGTTTTGGATTATTGTCTTGTTGGAAGACAAATCTCCGTCCCAGTCTCAGGTCTTTTGCAGACTCCATCAGGTTTTCTTCCAGAATGGTCCTGTATTTGGCTCCGTCCATCTTCCCATCAATTTTAACCATCTTCCCTGTCCCTGCTGAAGAAAAGCAGGCCCAAACCATGATGCTGCCACCACCATGTTTGACAGTGGGGATGGTGTGTTCAGGGTGATGAGCTGTGTTGCTTTTACGCCAAATATAACGTTTTGCATTGTTTCCAAAAAGTTTGATTTTGGTTTCATCTGACCAGAGCACCTTCTTCCACATGTTTGGTGTGTCTCCCAGGTGGCTTGTGGCAAACTTTAAACAAGACTTTTTATGGATATCTTTAAGAAATGGCTTTCTTCTTGCCACTCTTCCATAAAGGCCAGATTTGTGCAGTATACGACTGATTGTTGTCCTATGGACAGAGTCTC
>JACXGI010011791.1:0-24141 GCA_016801175.1 Esox masquinongy | reverse complement strand
AGAAGCTGAGGGTAAAGGTGATGGACTGGCCAAGCATGTCTCCAGACCTAAACCCTATTGAGCATCTGTGGGGCATCCTCAAACGGAAGGTGGAGGAGCGCAAGGTCTCTAACATCCACCAGCTCTGTGATGTCGTCATGGAGGAGTGGAAGAGGACTCCAGTGGCAACCTGTGAAGCTCTGGTGAACTCCATGCCCAAAAGGGTTAAGGCAGTGCTGGAAAATAATGATGGCCACACAAAATATTGACACTTTGGGCCCAATTTGGACATTTTCACTTAGGGGTGTACTCACTTTTGTTGCCAGCAGGTTTAGACATTAATGGCTGTGTGTTGTGTTATTTTGAGGGGACAGCAAATTTACACTGTTATACAAGCTGTACACTCACTACTTTACATTGTAGCAAAGTGTCATTTCTTCAGTGTTGTCACATGAAAAGATATAATCAAATATTTACAAAAATGTGAGGGGTGTACTAACTTTTGTGAGATACTGTATATAATACCCTCATTAATGTTAACCAGAACCACTTTCATCATATACTGAAAATAAAATAATCTACTAACTATACCTCGTAGAGCTCGTTCCAGTAGGGGTTGAGGTTCTCTTTGATGGTGTGGCTGCGGAATGTGGTTCCGCCGACCCGGATTTTGACATAGGGGTCGCTTTTCCCTTTCACCATTCCCCCCATGAAGTTGTCCTTGGCTATCAGGTTACTGGCCTCCACCAGGTGAATACGCAGAACCCCCTACGGAGGATAGTGATGGGGTGAGAGGGGGTGACCGGGACGGAGAAGGAGAGAGAGAGAAGAATGAGAGTGAGAAAGAAGGATGAGAGTGAGAGAGAAGGACTAGGAGAGAGAGAAGGAAATAGATGGGGGGGTGAAGAGAGAAGGGGTGAGATGGAAGAGACAGAAAGTAAAAGAGGGAGAGAGATAGAAGATATGAAGGGGGAGAAACAGAGAGACAGTACACTACACAGACTATCATCTGCCAGGTGGAAAGAGAGCTAGGAGGATGTAGAGGAGGAGAGAGAGCTAGGAGGATATAGAGGAGGAGAGAGAGAGAGCTAGGAGGATGTAGAGGATGAGAGAGAGAGCTAGGAGGATGTAGAGGAGGAGAGAGAGAGAGCTAGGAGGATGTAGAGGAGGAGAGAGAGAGAGCTAGGGGGATGTAGAGGAGGAGAGAGAGAGCTAGGAGGATGTAGAGGAGCAGAGAGCTAGGAGGATGTAGAGGATAGAGAGAGAGGGAGCTAGGAGGATGTAGAGGATAGAGAGAGAGGGAGCTAGGAGGATGTAGAGGATAGAGAGAGAGGGAGCTAGGAGGATGTAGAGGATAGAGAGAGAGGGAGCTAGGAGGATGTAGAGGATAGAGAGAGAGGGAGCTAGGAGGATGTAGAGGAGGAGAGAGAGGGAGCTAGGAGGATGTAGAGGAGACAAGCGTGCATGTGTGTTAGCTGGCTCACCTCACTAGCAAAGTCCGGGTCAGGAGTGGTCTGTAGGGGTCGGGTGGGTACTGGATTGGGGGCTCCACTCACCCCCCCAGGGAATACCTCTGATGTGACACCCCCCTCTATGTGGCCAGAGCCGGGGCTGGGGGGGTGTGGCGACACTGGGCTGGTCGGTGAGGCATCTTCATTCAAATACAGCACCTAAATCCATTAGAGAGACACGAGACTGAAACATTAGGACATGTTTATGACATGACATTGGATGCTATGTCAAGTCATAACCATGTGTGTGTGTGTGCCTCTGTGCACGCGTGTGTGTGCTGCGTGCGTGCGTGTGTGTGTGTGTGTGCGTGTGTGTGTGTGTGAGAGAGAGACAAAATGTGCCTTCCACCACCCACCCGCAGAACAGCGTTGATATAGATCCGGCCAAGGCCATCCAGCTGGAACCACTGGTCCATAGTGAGGTCAGGGCTGCTCAGCAGACGACTCAGAGGGATGGACAGACTGCCCAGAGAATTAGCCCTGTCATCGTCCTTCACCTGGGACAGAGGGGGGAGGAAGTGGAGAGCGGCGTAGGAGGGAGGAAGAGAGAATCAAATCAAACATTTCAATCTAAACACGTAAAAAGGATAAAAAAGGTTTCTGTACAAAGTCACGATATACTGTAAATAAATTATATCTACGTAAGGAACCAAAAATTCATAGTAGAAACAATGGTTGAGAGACCAATGAATAATAATAACAACAAATAAATACAAATAAAAACGTTAAAGCAATTGGTGTGAATAAGACAAAAAAACTTTTAAAAATGAAAACTAAAAATTTACCTTAAGATATGAAGATATTTTTAGTGTTTGTGTGTGTGTGTGTGTGTGTGTGTGTGTGTGTGTATGCAGCACTATCCAGGTGTCCTGACTAGTATAGTAAACCATGGCAAATCATGAAGATGAGGAAATATTGCCAGTCCTCACTTTCATAAATTGCTTTTTCAGACTTGGGGTTATGGTTAGGTTTAAGGTCAGGGTTAAGGGTTATAATGGGGTTTTGGGAGTTAAGTAGAGGGGTGAGGTTAAAAATTATATACTTTTTTATGGAAATCAATTGTGATCCCAAAGATGTCCTCACGAGTATTATAGCAAAACAAGCGGCTGTGTGTTTGCCTGAGTGTGTGTGTGAGACAAAGAGAGAGATGAACAGCAGTGGAAGCCTGACAGGACTGATAAAGGAACACAGACCAGTCTGTGGAAGTGGTAAATACAGTATGGTGGCAATCTATTTCTGATCTTTGTTCTCAGCTTAACTGAGTGACCAGTAGGATAAACCACTAATCACTTTGACAGGCAAGAAGAAAGCATTTTTGTTAGAGGACTAAGTACCTGAATGTCGATGTCCTGTTTGCGGGGGTCATGAATATAGAAGGTGAAGGCTTCTTCCCATACTGGGTTAGTGGTCAGATTACAAGTCTAGGGATGAAAGAGAATACATATGATATGATGAAATATGGCCATCTGAAATACACAAAGCTAGGTAAGCATTTAATAGTATCATTGTCTTTTCTTAATTCTTATTATTATTAGCAGCAGTGATTGTAGTTGAGGTAATAGTAGTAGTAGAAATAGTATTAGCATTATGACAGGTGGGGTTGAATGTCATTAATTAGGTTACCATCCCTACTAATACGTGGAGCATTTATAGAATTGGACAGACAGTATCAGAAACACTACAGTTATGTTAGCTACAACGGTAATGTTAAGGCTGAGGGTCAGGTTCTCTGAAGGTTGGGGACAGGTTCTCTGAAGGTTGGGGACAGGTTCTCTGAATGTTGGGGACATGTTTTCTGAAGGTTGGGGACAGGTTCTCTGAAGATTGGGGAGAGGTTCTCTGAAGGTTGGGGACAGGTTCTCTGAATGTTGGGGACAATTTTTCTGAACGTTAGGGTCAATTTCTCTGAAGGTTGGGGAAAGGCTCTCTGATGGTTACGGTCAGGTTCTTTGAAGGTTGGGATGAGGTTCTCTGAAGGTTAGTGTCAGGTTGATGTGATGGTTAGGGTTAGTGTGTGGTGATGAGTTCCTACCCTGCTCTCCTTGGTTGTGTCCTGAACAGACAGCTGCACCATGGGGCTGGGGTCCTTATTGCCCTTCTTCAACTGAAAATCAACATGGAGCCCTTATATAACACACATCAACACACATCAACACAACACCCCAACAGACACCAACACAGACCTACACACCGCCGTGGACACAGAACACAGACTTAAGATTAAGGCGGCACATTACAGTCAGGTTCGTTCAAGGTCGTCATTACTGCAGTCCTGAGCAGTTAAACGCATCTCTACGGGCATGCTGGGAGCTGATCACCTGTGCGGCACATGACCACAGACAGCCAGTACTCACAGGCAGGTCTTGAGCCCGGTCCAGGTAGACAGCCAGGATGGCTGCAGAGGGAGGGTCTGTAGTCTTACAGATGACATTCTGGTTCCTCTGGATGACCTGATCACAGAACGACAGACCGAAGGCCGTTTGAGATCTCTGAATATGAGATACCTCGTCAGAGAACATTTTCAATATTGCAAAGTGCTTTAAGACAGAATGATTTACCTCAATATGACACACAGTATCTTCATTTAAATGTGCCTGTGTTCATGGAGTATATTTATGTTGATGGCTGTCAGCCCAGAACTGACACACCAGCATCGTATGTACTGACTTTGTATTCAATTTCCTTGTAACTCATGTGTTTGTTTTTTTTAGTTGTGCTCAGTACCGAAAAACGGAATGCCCTCCGGGACAAAAAAAAGTAACGCAAAAAACAGTGTGGAGGACGCACCTCACTGAGTCGGTCAGCAGAGGACAGCAGAGAGAGCCACTCCAGGCGGAGGTGAACGCTGCCTGACGGCGCATCCTTCAGCGTGAACCACTAAGGGGAGAAAGAGAGGCATTTCAGAGGGAGACTTGAGGGTTGTACATTATTTTCAGTGAGGCTGAACTTTGCATCTGATCTTCACGACCGCAAGGATGTTTTTAGAAAGCACGTATCTATTATATAACACGCAGCGCTGTACACTCTAACTGACATGTAGTCCTCATCAAACATGCATAAGGATTAGACTCAGAATGGTCCCCCAGCCATAAGGAGGTGAGGCTGTGAGCTTAGAGCCGGGAGATCACGAGGTAGGTTCTGAATAACACCTGCTGCTCAAAGGGATTACCATGTCCCAACTTCAACCACCTTTACTGCCGTGTCTCTCGCTAACCTTACTCCAGCTCAATGCCCAGGGCACTCTACTGGTCTTTAATTCACAGTACCAGCTGCAGAAGAAATATCTCCCGTTTAGTGCTCTCACTGGCCAGCAACAGCTTGGAAACAGAGACATGAAGTAAAAACCCCCTTTCGACTTAATTAACATACATGTGACGTTAATTCTATGAAATAGAATTATATGAAAATTCCATTAAATTCTATGAAATAGAACCATCAAAATAGAATCATTTTTTTATTTAAGACATGAAATAAAAATACATGTATGAAGAAAAACTTCTAACTCACCTCATCTAAAACTCTGGCCTTGTGCACAATATCTAGATCCATCTTGACCCTGAGAGAGGGGTGGTGGGTGGGGAGCGGAAACAACATCAAGATAGAGAGAGGAAGCAGAACAACATACAAGCAAAACAGAATTTACAGAAGTAATTCAAAGAATGAGATGACACAACCAAAGGACTGAGGCAGACTTTTACATGTTAGTCATTTAGCTGAAACTCAGATACATCATTAAATAGATAAGTACTGAAGAAAACCTGCTGCAAAATTGTTGCGAGGGATGAATGAGCCACTGGGAAGCTGTAGATGGATGGGCAGCCATGATGCTACATTCAGATTGGATATTTAACCAGGACATTGGGGTCAACACCCCACCCATGTACAATAAGTGACAGGCATCTTTAGTGACCACAGAGAGTCGGGACATCCATTAAATGTCCCACCTGAAGGACAGCAACCAATTTCTGACATAGTGCACTAATTTGGACTGTTTGTTTTAATAAAAATGTTCAGTATGTACAAGGTCCTAGAAATCTACGACCTTAAAAAGATTTATCAATACAGGCTAAGAGGCAGTCAAAGTAGTGTACTACAAAAGGAATAGGGTGAAGGGAACAGGGTGATAGTGACGGAGTAGAACATTACCTGCCCAAGAAATCATCTTGGTTTTGGTCTTTGTCAAATACCTCCACCTCCAACTCCTGACCAGGCACTTCATGGACAATCACCTGACACACACGTAAATAAACAAACACAAACATATACACACATAAATAAACAAAAATACACATATATAAAAAACACAAACATATATACACATAAATAAACAAACATACACGTAAATAAAAACACAAACGTACATACATATCAATAAACAAACACAAAAATATATACACATAAATAATCAAACACAAACATATATACACACAAATAAACATAAATAAACAAACAAGTCATGTGGATAATTATCAGATAAACAATAAAAAATGCCTGTGATTATCGGGTGTGTTAAGTTTCACATGTATTCACATGTTAATTTTCACTTCATTCTATATGAATATGTTTATTTTTCTCATATTTACATTTTACCTGATTTAGATGCATGTAGTTTCCCAACATTTCACATGATATTCTAAGTTTCATACTGCATGTTTGCTTTTGTAACCAGGAATAGAACCTGTCTCCCAAAAGAGAAGTCAATGAATTTACCACTTTATCAAATTCTCTGATATTCTCTTTATCAAACTGATCTGATTTGCACAATTTTAAATCGCTATCCCTAACTGCTAATCACATTTGTGAGGTGATAAGTTTTTCTTTGCCCATTACAACTGTAATACATGTGAAAACAGCCAATCTTATCCACTCTTGCTAACTTGTTGATCTGCATTAGACAACCAAAGCATGTTCCAGCAGTACAGCTACAAAGCCCTAAACTATCAGAAGAAGTACAAGTTGTCCAATACTGTTGTGTTTTCGCAATTTTCTATGATACTGTACAGCAGGACACTGTCTAACCAGATAAAACAACCGCAATGATTCTGTCAATTTTGTGGATCTCTACACAAACCCACAGCTTCCATTTTTCTGCAGGAGTATGCTTTTTTGACCCGGTCAGTGAAAATACTTCAAATGGCACCCTACTGCTTACATATCGTGCTACTGTTAACACGGGTCTTCATTAAAAAGTAGAGCACCAGATAGGGAATAGGGTGCGGTTTGGGGTGAAACCCAGGTTGCCTTGTGCATCCAGCTGTAATGCAACCTGCTGTTCTCTGCTGTGCACATATTTACACAGTACACTAGATCAGTGTCCCCGGTATAAACAGGGTAAACCCAGCGACTGAACTGCTAGGCCAAGGGGCACAGCGTCACGCGGACTGGCAGGCAGCAGGTGGAGGAGGGACAGTGACTGCTCCCCTATTGGCCGAGGCCAAGGTACTTGTGATGCTTAGAGCCACTGTCAGGCGGTACAGGGAGGAAGACATTCAAATTGACATGGCGCCAGCACTGAAGGTCATGTATCCACTGTCATCCTCAGCACTCTGGCTTTAACGTAGACATCCTCCTACGTGGACACATCCCATAATCTTATATGGCTACTAGCTCCCACCCCTTCTATAGAACTGTACTAACGACCTTTTGTCAGTTTTGTGTGTTCTCTCCCTATATGTTTTCTGCCACTAGGACCATTACAAAGGTGGTCCTGATTTCACACACGTTACATTTAAACATCCTCTGAGTAAACCCGAAAGGTGCTTTAAATAAACATAATCTATTGTAAGTGTTTTCAGTCAGTCCTAACCCCATAGGGGTGAGATCAGAAGAGCTCTGGTTGTCTGTGGATAATTGTGACATATTCTCAGAAAATACACATTTAACAAGGTTCATGAATATGTAATACCTAATAATAAGCTGGCGGACGGGAGCAACTTTATGGCAGTTCTGTATTTTTCCACTTTAGACAGTCTGTAGGCTTGAACATCACCTCTCACATCCCCTCTCATCTCATGTATTATTCTGTAAGGGTTCAGCAAACTATCACCTCTGAACAATGAATATTCAGCTTAGTGTCCCCCTCTCCCATCTCATACATCTATCTGCCTGTTTCTCTGTCTATCTCTCTTTCTTTCTCCCCTTCTGTGTCTCTCTCTCTGTGTCTGTCTCTCTGTCTTTCTCCCCTTCTCTGTTTCTCTCTCTCTCTGTGTCTGTCTCGCTGTCTTTCTCCCCTTCCCTGTGTCTCTCTCTGTCTTTCTCCCCTTCTCTGTGTCTCTCTCTGCCTCTGTCCATCTCCCTATCTCACTCTCTCTAACTCTCTCTCTCTGTCTTGTCAACTCCCATCTCAAACATATCCCCAGCCATCTCTCTCCATCCATCTCTGCCCATGAATCTCTCTGTCTCTCTGTGCGTCTCACCTCGAACATCTCCCTCCACTGTGGGTTGAGGTTGCTGTCCACAGTTTGGGAGGTGAAGGTCTGGGTCCCCACTCGCAGCACAGCGTACGGATCTGACTTGCCATCTATTATCCCCTTAATGACGGTGTCCTTGGCTGTCAGGTTCTCTGCCTCCAGAAGGTGGATACGCACCACACCCTGACAGACAGACAGACAGACGCACGGGCGTGGTTGGTGTACCGTACATCATAAAGGAGTGCCAGGCTGACTCCAGGCGGTAGCTATGTGTAGGTATAAATATGCCAGTCGTCTGATTCACATGGGGGTCAGTCAATCTGTCACAGTAACAGGCACTAAAACCCATTTTATTTGGTCTCTGAAGGCCAACTACATTACGGTGACTAAAAAGCCATTGGCGGCAGACGTCAAAGTGCCATGCTGCGCTCAAGCCGCGAACATTCGGCAGACTTGGCATTTTGGCACCCGTTAGTGTAAATCTGGTGCCGGGGGCATCAGTCAGACTGCCAGCGACTCCCCAGGTGATTCGGTATTTCGGTAAGGTTACCCGCGGAAGAGGGGAGCGGAGCTGCGCAACGTGCAGGTTGGCCACCAGGGGGATAGTGAGGCGGTTGGGTAGGACCAGGTGCGAGGCAATGGCATCCATTATCATAGTGTCCGACAAGGCACTGAAAATGAATGCCAGGGTGGCGTTTGGACGGGACACACAGAAATGGGAAACAAACACACAAACAGACAAAGACGATATACTACTGCTGACAACAGGAACATGCGTCAAACTTATAAACAATGGGGCGACCTCATTACGCAGGCCAGGGGCATACTACTTGAAATCGTTTTAAGCAAATGTGATTTCTAAGTTGAATGCAGTTAAATAGGAAGGTACTGCCGGGTAGCGTTGATTGATGACGTTAGCAATTTAACACACCACTGACAATGATTTAATTGTATTACCGGACAACTAGCCCATAACATGTCGTGAACTCACTTGAAATTCTTTGGCGTCATCCTGCGCAAGAATTTCATTTTGCAGGATAACACTGTGTTGTTCGGTGCATTTGACAAATAAACCTTGAAACATGAAACTAAATGGGATTTATGTAACCTCACCACACACGCATACATATCAGTACAGAATTATAATAACCCATCCTAACAAAGTAATCCATGAGAAGCAGTGTGTTCGGATGTTTCTGTCAAGGCTGTGACGTGGTCGTAGCCACTGGCTAAAACATCAGCGAATCATACTGCATCACAACCGATGGATCCAAAATGACACTCAGGGCATTGGGGTGGCCCTTCATTGAATCACTCACTTGAGTCCAGGGATGTCGAGCACATTGGTCAGGCCCGTCCAGTTGATGTCCAGAGTCTGCAGATGGAAAATCCATAATGAGAACATTGGCAAGAATAGACGCCACATGATGGATGGAAAAAGGTGAACAACCAACCGGCTAACCGATGAATAAACCACAACGAGACAGACGAACAAACGTGAAACGTCGGCCCACTCACAGGTCTGCGGATAAAGAACATGGTGATGGCTCCCACCAGGGGCACGTCTCCAATCAGGGGCTCCAAAATCACCCGCAACTTCCCATGCAGCTAGAGAGACAACGAGGGACGGAGAAAGAGACACAGTGATTAGGCAGAAAGACTCACAGAAGTTGGAAATTAGGGAGACGATAACAATGAAAGAGAGACAGAAACAGAAAAACCGAGTTGATATAGATTTCGAGAACGATTGGCTCATGAAGTGCTCCCCAGCAAGAGTGTTGTAATGGCTTTTACTAAGCCCCCGTGTCGTTGTCATGGTAAAATGCGGTGCTTACAGTGCCAGGGTTGTGGGTTTAATTCCCACGTGTGGTCAGGATGAAAAAAGTGTGAAAATGTACGCTATCTGCTAAATGACTGAAATGTACTTTCTGGTTTCACCTGGATTCCCTTCACCCCGGCTTTGCAGAAGTACTTTTTGATTTCCACATTGATCTCCACGTCACCCGCGTAGCTGCAGAGGAGGAAATGGAGATGGTTAACAGCAGTGCTGTCTGCGACTGCTGCAGATGGATTTGCTCTGCGTCACGGGGGGGGGGGGGGGGGGGGGGTGGGGGGGGGTTCCAGTACCTAATGTATAAATCCAGCAAGACCTGCCGCTTGTCATTCTCCGTGTAAGCCTTCACTCCCACCACCTTGACAGCCTGCGGCGAGACAAAAGACCCGGATGAAGGAACCGGGACACCCCGAGAAGGAAGAGTCCTGTTTCATCAGCCACAGTTTCTATTGACAAGGCACACCACAGCCACATCACGTGTGTCTACACACCACTGGACTGCCAAGCATGTGGTACTGTTTGACATGCTGTCGGCCGTCGGCGGGACAGAGGTTCTAGCCCTGGACAGAGGTTCTAGCCCCTACCTTGTCCCCGAGGTTGACTTTGGTGAAGCTGAGGGTCTGGAGGTGAGTGTTGGACGCCCTTATGGCAGGTGCGACGGTTTCCACAAGCAACTTCTCCAGGTACTGACCCAGGAATGGCCATGCCTGCTGCAGAATCTGCAGGACAGAGAGAGGGAAGGAGAGGGAGGAAGGGAGGGGTAGAGGAGGAGGCAGGCAGTGAAATACAGGAAGAGAGCAGGAGGGCGAGAGAGTGAATCCGTTATGTTTCTGTCCGCAGCCTTAGAAATATACACAAGATCCAGCCACATAAATATACATGAGATGTCGTCATCATCTGGTCACGTCTCAAGGACAGTGTAGTCATTTCTGACGGACTGCAGCAATGGCGGTGTAACAAAGAGTGTGTGCTGGGAAATGTCCCTGATTATTGAGCGTAAAACATATCTAAAATAAATGAACTGAATCACCCAGCTTGGAAAAGGTCATTGGGTTAAACATGTGCTCTGCTGCATTCTTTAACATGAACGGGGTAAACAGGTGCTATAAACAGGTTCTTGACCTTCCCCTGGTCACCCTCCCACCAGTCATTCCCTTGACCTTCCCCTGGTCACCCTCCCACCAGTCATTCCCTTGACCTTCCCCTGGTCGCCCTCTGACCAGTCATTCCCTTGACCTTCCCCTGGTCACCCTCCCACCAGTCATTCCCTTGACCTTCCCCTGGTCGCCCTCTGACCAGTCATTCCCTTGACCTTCCCCTGGTCACCCTCCCACCAGTCATTCCCTTGACCTTCCCCTGGTCGCCCTCTGACCAGTCATTCCCTTGACCTTCCCCTGGTCACCCTCTGACCAGTCATTCCCTTGACCTTCCCCTGGTCACCCTCTGACCAGTCATTCCCTTGACCTCTGATTTTTCCCTGGGTGCTGTGTGCTTGTCTGGGCCTGCCATGTGCTTCATTCCAAACCGAACCCCATACCCTAGGGCGGGCACTAGTTTTGACCAAGACCCATGATCTTGGTGATATGATAAGGTCTAGCTTACATTTTTGGCCCATGCCATTCATATCTGTTGTCCACTGTCAAATCACAATAGAATAGCAATACGGCTGTATCATCCCATCTCTCGTCCTAACCAAATGATACAGCGAAGCAGATCGGGGTTTGCTGCTGTTGTTGCAGCCAGTCAGGCACAGCCAGAGCCAGCAGTGACTGGGCAGCTTGGCGTGCAGTCGGAGCGCGTGACGGGTCAGAGGGAAAGCCGGGCCTGGAGGTGAGGCGGCCTGGGGTGGTTCTTCTGAAAGATGAGCGAGGCAAATCTCTCTCCGACAATCTGTGCTTTGTCACATAGACTTCATAACATCTCCCAATCACAAGGGCAGACTTGTTCCGTCGCCACGGAGTCTGATGTTGTGTGTGGGCGTTTTGATTTAACACACTGAATTAGGACCAGAAGTCCTCACAAGGATAGTAAAACATGAAACCTCCGCCCTTATAAGGACCCTTGGCCGTACCCACGGGGGGGGGGGGTCAGCTCACACTGTGTGTGTGTGTGCGTGTGTGTGTGTGTGTGACACTGTGTAGTGTCTGTGTGTGTTAACGGAAGAAAAAACCTTTATAGTAACCACTGACTCTAAATGATGCAAAAAGATGATGGGTATTTATGGAAGGGGGGCAGGATGTACATACACACACACACACACAAACACACACACACACACACACATACATACATACACAACATACTCACACACACGCACACACATACATACATACATACATACACAACATTCTCACAAACACATACACACAAATACACACACGCACACACATGCACACACATACATACAAAATATACACAACCTACACCCACACACACATACACAACATGCATACATATGTTTGTGTGTACACAACATACCTTGTTCATCCACTCAACCTTCTCCACGTCAGGAAAGTTGACCTGTAGAGAAAGAAAGAAGTTGGTTCATTTGAACTTTCAGCTGCCATTAAAGGGATAGCATGAGAGTTGGCCAACAAAGCTGACTGGGTAAATAGAGAAACGACAGTCCAGGGGGTTTTATGGTTCTTATTCATAACCGTACAGTACGGGGGCTCTTTATGGTTCTTATTCATAACCATACAGTACGGGGGCTCTTTATGGTTCGTATTCATAACCGTACAGTACGGGGGCTCTTTATGGTTCGTATTCATAACCGTACCGTTGTACCCCAAGTCTAAGGATTGACTTGAGACAGTAAAATGAAGATGTGTGTGATTGTTTTTGCGCCATTGCCCACATTTTGAAAGTTAACGATGACCAGCAGCCGCCGGCCCTCGACCTCTCCTCCTGATCCTAACCACAGTCATAAGACCTGCAGGGCACGCTGATGATGGTTGTGTGCGCGCTGCGCTGCGCTGCGCTGTGTGTTTGTGCGCGTGTGGGTGTGTGAGATCCTGTGATATCCTGTATCCTGTTGACTCAAACCACAAGATGGTGGTGACAGTGTGACTGTTCAGTGGGTATTGAAGAGCAGAGGGTGTCACCATCAGGACAACTCCTTGAATGTCCCACCCAATTAATGTTTGTTAAAAAAAAAGAACTGAAGCTCAAAACGACTGAGCTCAAACATAGCTAAACCCACAAGTTATTTATAAACATATATTTTCAAAAGACAGAGAGAAAGTGGAGAGGAGAGTCTGCTGAAATAGCAGTAGGCAGAATATGAACCCACGCCGCAAAAGCATATACGCGCCGGACGCAGTCGTTTAGACCACGGTACCATCTCAGGCCTCAACCCTGAAGTTCTAAGGAACCTCTGAAGTGAAAGAGGAAATGTAGGAACACAGAGAAATACCCCAACATGCCAGGGCAAAACAAAACCTTGGAGTGGAAACATCCTCGCACTGCTAAATGTTCACAGACTTTAAGAGGTTTATACTACAGGGACAGTAGGACCTTGGTGACCTCTGACCACCTCTCTCCAGACTTGGTTGGATAAATCGTTAATTCAGATTTTCACTGCATGACACACTACAGTTTTGACTCATGGCCCATGCAGACTCTGCACAATTTGAATGTCCAAATATAGTTATGGAGAGGTAGACTGAAGAATGTTGTGGGGGATGGGTGTTGGATAGGAACAGAGTAGAGTACGAAAGAATATATTACTAATAATCGAATATATTATTACTATACTATTAATAAGGTCAGTCATAGATGGTGATGCTTTTGGACTCTGCAAGTACAGAACATGTAGAGACAGATTTGACTCTGATCTGTTGCATTTCTATCTGTCAGAATTGTCAACAGAGTTGTGTAACAATGCAATTACACTACAGACATATTTGTATCTCATGAATTTGCATATGAATGTATATTTTTACAACATTAACAATGCCGTGTATGCTTTTAGGGAGGGGTGCGAGGTCTGATCAGGCAATGTTATTTATGTATAATTCTGGTGCAGGCTTTTTTCAGCAATTTAAATCAATTGACATATTACTAAAGATTTTAACGTGATTACAAACTAGCTGCGGGCTAAACGTCTTCTGCACTCTGTTCCCTATGCGAACTGTCTGGGAACGAGATCAAGTCTATAGAAAGAAGATCAATAATTTTCTTGTTACTTACCCAGGGGGGTAATTCCCGTTTACTCCTAAAGACTCTCGCAGTAGTGTATGCTCTCTCGTTCTCCAATGCATACATAGCCGACTTCAGCCGCATTACTTTCTCGTTCCGGCTGTGTTTCCAACCCATGTAAATCAGCAGAACGATAAGAACCAACACGATACTGAAGCCGAAGTATCCCGCTAGGTAAACTGGCAAAACAGTAGCCAGGCATTTTCCATAGGACCACAACACCGACACAACATGTTGGCCAGGCGGTTTGGGTAGATGCGTCTCTTCTGCCAAGGCCGAGTCTGCATCCCCCGAGTCTGTGCCCTTACTCTGCCCCGCATCCCCAGACTGCATCGCAAAATCCTTTTTTGTGACAATTATACCAATGCCGTTCCGCGTTCACTGCTCCGGTTGGTGGTGATGAATCAGAAATGTGACAAAATAATAAATTAAATTTAGCCTTTCAACCACGTGCAGTGGTTAACTTAGTCCAAACTAAAATATCAATACAGTTTTGCTGTCTTCCAGCTAGGCCTAAACACCTTTTCAATAGGTAAACAACGCCACCGGACGAAACCGATCTTCTTATGCCCGCAGTAAAGCATACACTGGGGTGGGTTTGGTGTCTAATATTTGTCAGACTTGTCAGAGGGCGTGTTTTCTATGTAAAATCCTTACTTAAACCAAACCAGGAAAAGTAACCCTAAAATGAACTTGCTCCGAGAATACTTAGTCGGTGTCCTCTGTGCAAAAAAAAAAACAACCGCTGCAGCGACTTACAAATCTACGCATACAACATAGCCTCGGCTACTATCTCCGTACCCTATAAACTGTCCACGTACTGTGCACCAGCGTCTGCCAACGAGTGATTACAACTAACCTAGTCTATAGACTAGACTAATCTACCAGCGACCTCCGAATACGTGACACGCAATGCGAAATGAACTACACTGTATAAAATACGTTAGATCAATCAAACATACATTGCAGTATGTATGCATTAGCTCATTTCCAATGGTCAAATTAACTCAGACTGGTTTGGGGTATGTACTTTCTAAATCTAGGCAACTAACAGGACCACAGCTTCTCACGTGCCTAGCCGTCAGCGTTCGTAGAATCAGCTATGGGCTGTTGGCCACTGAATGCATACGTAGCTACACATTGCTATAGCGGGTTGGAATGAATCCCAACCCAGGTGCGTATACAGTAACCGGTATAAGACAGTCGTTGACACCTGGTATAGTATGGCGGTAAACATGTCGAGTTGATGAGCGATTAAGTACATGCGCGCAGCAGCTCCGACGTCAGAAGCCATGTCACGCGTAAATGCGGGCAATTCTTTTAGCGCTTTAAAACTACCTTTTACTTAACGTCGAAGCTTCAATCCGTATACACTTATCGCTCCGTCGTGTTCGCTATAATCAACTGGATGCTATAGTATAGCAGCGATACAGCTATGCGTATTTACGCGTATGAGCTCACGTCTGTGTATGTAGCCTTTTCTATATTTTTAGGCGTAGGCATGCATCGTAGTAACACTAATGTAATGTAAGCCTACAGCCTATCCAAGAAAAGAGTACATATATTGATTGGCTATTGTTATTTATAATCTATCTCGCTATAGCCGATTCATATAGCCAATAGGGTTGGTTTCGTGATGGCCTTTATCGTTTTGGCTCTAGAGCGGGCTAAAGTAATTGTAATAGTAATAAGACTTGTCTTTGTCTAGCAATCTAATTACTATAACCTCTCTGAATCGTAGGTGAAGGGCAACCCACATTCTGGGTGAATATGCCTTGTTTACACAACTCAATGTGACAGGTGAGCAATTTTGTCGGACATCTCTTGGAACAGTAGGCTGTTATTAACACAAGGCCACAGACAGGGTACTATTGAAACCTTTTACTATTTTTGACCAATTGGAGGTTTGTAGTTAATGTTTTCAGTTTATGTTGACCTACAAAAAGATAGTCTTCATAATTTCATACACATTGACTATAGTTTATAGCTTTGATAAACCATTGTTTAGTAATCCATGGTCTACAACACTAAAGTACCTAATTAGCCAACAGGTATTTTTCCTAGGCCTAGAGAATATTTTTTCCTTAGACAAAACATGTGTCCAGGGAAGAGACTTCAACACCGCTGCTAATGTTGTAGACTTATGTATAGGTGGCTTCCTTGTTGCTATGATACTGCCACTTAGTGTCACTGCTGAGCAGTCACTGCCATGTATATTTAGTTTTTCCCAATCCTTTATACACTGTGACCGAAAACATAAACAGAGTGATCAGATGTTCAAGTTAACATCCAAGAACCAGGAACCATTTTTGCGGAACTAAGCACACATTCTACTTGCTTCAACTCAATTTGCGATTCCAGTTCACTCATGTTGCAAAACACCCCACACAACTCTCAATCTGTAAGCACAATTGTCATTGAGAAAACACCTGTGCCGTTTCTGAGAATGTGAGTCACCAGACAAAACTCAGAGTTCTAATGCATTACAACACTCTTCAGCTGTGTAACCCCAATTAACCAAATTGTTCACCCAGTTCTCCTCTGTCAGTCAAGAAAAAAAGGGCACACAAGAACTCAAGATTGTACATTACAAATGAAGCAACCAAGAACAGAAAGGGGAAGAGGTAGGAAAAGACAGAGGACGAGGAAGGATTCAATGCCTGAGGTCGCAGTGTTTTCTTTTCTTTCCATTCATGTGTACTGTACAGTACAATACTGTAACTTTTTGTTGCTTGATGACACAAAATGTATATGTGATGTATATGTGTGCGATTCATTTGATTTTTAGGGCTGTGTGCAGGCACGTGCACAGGTAAGGCTCAACCTGTGCAGAGCACATGCCCCTTTGCTACCTTGTGCCCTTTCCAGTTGACATGTGCCCGTCCGCTCTGGCGACGTACGTCACGCATACCGACGGGCATGCGTCGTCTGTCTTTTTTACGCGCGTCACTCACTCCGATGGGCATGCCTTGTCCGTATTTTTTCGCGCGCCACTCACGTCAACACATCGTCCGTCCGTTTGAGCCGACAACTCCGCCCACTTTTTCAGATTCAGCACATGCCCCCCGAAAGGTCTGTGCACGGGACTGGCTGTGTGTATAGATTTTAGGCTATAATTTAATTTTTCCCTATTTAAGTAAGGTTTTGGAGATGCGACTTTCTATAACGGGCATTGTGTTAACCGTTGTGGGGTATTATTCAGAGAATAGTGTGTATTCAGTTGGGAAAAACTGTATCAACAATAAACATTGACAGATGGCTTAGATGCACTAATGATTTAAGCAAACACACCTGCCTAATAAAATAACTGTTGGGAAGGCAACTGTTTAAATAGTTATGGCACTCTAAAAAGGGGGGAACTATGTACAAAATGTGCTGCAGTTTCTAAATGGTTCATCCAATATGAATAAAATACATTCAAATGAAAGGACAGTCAGCCTGCACTCTAACGTGACAGTCACTGTATCATTTCAAATCTAAAGTGCTGGAATACATAGCCCACAAAAATGTCACTGTCAAAATACTTGGGTGCTTGCAAACACAATTGTGGTCGTCGAAAGCAGAATGTGTTCAGCACAAGCATGCATACACCATAAGACAAAACTTCCTGGTTGATTGAGCAATAGGATAGGAAGCAAAACAGCATAGCGACGGGATTCTGAGAGCATCAGCAATGGATTGCATTCTAAATGTTAATAGCGTGATTATTTGATTATTAGTCAGCCGTGTTATATGAGGCTGGGGAAGTGTCAACAGTCAACTCCCCATGGACTGCAGTAGCCCATCACTGGTGTAGAGCCCTCAAGGGTTCCCAAACCGGGGTCATGGAACTCTGGGAGTTATACATGTAATGTATATATACATACATAAATATAGATTTCTTCTGGCAATCACACAGACCTATAATGATATTCAAATCGACGCAAATGTATCTAAACTGTGGCTGGCATGGCACAAGGAATATGAACTTGGGTTTCAGTGTCACAGTGCCCTACAAACGCACTAGGGTAGCTCAGTTGCCTTTGATAACCAAGTGGTTAGAGTTAAAGCAATGACAAACAGGTTGCTGTTTCGAATTCTTAAGCCAACCTTATAAAAAAAATGTTGTACCCTTAAACAAGGCACCTAACTACAACTCCTCCTGTAAGTTGCTCAGGAGAGAAGTGAGCATCTGAAATGTTCAGTATGAAAGGAAACATTGACATTAGCTTAAAGGAGAATGTTTACTGCTAAAAAAGTGTACCTGCTACACCTGGTATGGCTACAAGGAGCTGAAACACAGGTTTGTCATTAACTAGGACAGTTTTGGCATCACATACATTTTAGAGCATAAACCTGATTTGTGTTATATTCTACACCATAAGAATGAGTGGCCATTGTAATATTAGCAAGATACTTCCTTTCACATAGAATTCTAGGCAGCCGTGAATGAATGTAAGTTATTGCACCCATTGAAAAATACCAATTATACACCTGCATACAGATGACTAAACAGATTTACTCAACTATAAACACAGGAGAGCAGTATTTGACCATTTATATTTTCTGGTGACCAGTCAGGGTGTTATTGCAGCAGCAAAGAGGACTAGCAGTGCAGACCCCTAAAAGAAATTAGCAAAAATTCACTTAGGCGAAATGCCTGGTCAACAAATTAGATTGAAGACAAAGCCAAACGGATTGCAACTTGAAGGGGAGAAAAAGTAACCGGGCCACAGACTGAAACACAGGCCCAAAATCATGAGGTCCCTCATTTGCTGGGTACTGAACCACACTTAATTGTACAAGCACACATTAACTGCAGTTTCACCATATTGTTGAAGTCACTCTGCTCAGGACATCATTCCTTAACAGGTTTTTCATCCTAACCTCAGTTTAAGTTGAGTCGCTTCCTTTACTTCCTGCACTATAACAGACCTTTAGATCAGGTCCAATGGTAGGAATTGTGGGGTGGAGAAAAAAAAACAGGAGTCTTAACTTTAAACCAAAAACTTTATTGGAAAGTATAAACAAAAGCAATAGAGTAGGGTAGGTTCGATAAGTCTAGAGAATCCAGAATGTCCCCACAGCAAATCTCCAAGGCAGGTGGTTTAGAGTCTCTTGACCAAGATCAAATTAGCAGCCTTTTGTCAGCAGGGACAGCACAGCTCTGGTCAGACTCCACATTTGGTAGATTCTTGGTCCCATGTTGTTTCCAGAAGCTAGGCCACAGCCATGGTGGTTTGAGGGGGCGCTCTACTTGGACCTCTGCCTCATCTTTCGCCTCTTGCGCTTCAGTCTGCGCATACGCTTCTTTCTCCACTGGAAAACAGGAGGCAATGTATAAAATCTGTTAAGTACTGACAAATCCATGTAGCCTGGTCAGTTCACAAGCATGTTAGTGACACCAAAAGGCGAACTCGGCAGTTCTTGTCACGCAACCCAAAATAGGCCGTCGTTAGTAAACGTGCTGTAGTTTAAACACCAATCAGACACATTGACCGAACAAAGCGCATGTGAATTAAATGTTAACGTATTAGCTAGTCACAGGAGTGTACTGTAACGCCCAATGTTCGTTACACTACGTTATACTGGCTAATGCTAGCAGATTTAGCTCACCAGCAGTACGGTACTGTTCGCAAACGCGTGGTTAAGGAAATTAAATGCGTTTGGAGTCAGCTAAAGAAAACGTTGCTACGCATTCTGACAATTTTTAAATATTATTCAGTGTGAAATGTTTAGGCCGCTGGTGATAATGTCTTCGTTTTTTAACAAGGTAAACTACCTATTTATTAACTTCATTTTCTCAGGCCTATTAGCTAGGACACAAAAAAGCGGACGTTCCCGCAACCTAGCATTACAACAACAAAGCCAAAAACTGATAATTGAGTGTAAATAACTAACCTTGGCCCGCATATCGTGGAGAGGTGTCTGTGACGAAAGGGAAGAAAAAGGTTCATGAGTTAGATGGCTTTTAATAAGAAAGGATTTTTTAGGATTCTAATTTGGAAACGTTAGCTAGCATTCGTTACACATACCTCAGCTAGATGGCACCGTCTCCAAGAAGAACGTCACTACCAATCGAGGGGGTATTTATACAAATAGATGACATCATCATTGTTGGATGCTTATGAACTCTGGGAAATGTTGTTGTCATCAATAGCTAATGCCGCACCGAGAACGGTCCTAAAAATTGATTGAACTAATTATGACTGATACTTGATTTGTATAAAATCAAGCTCTAAGAGTCAGTAAGCACATCACAGTCAAAAATAACAGGAGTGAGTAAGTGTGATGCCATCCCAACTCAGTCACAAGAGAGAAAAGAAGCGAATCCACTGAGGCGGATTGATGCCATCCCAACTCAGGAGGCCTAATTGGGGTCCTCGTCTGTTCTCTTTCATTAAATCAGTGCAGACCCACACAAAGTCTATAAGGCCTCCATACGTAGGAAATGTTCATGGAGGAAGGAAATTCAGGTCACCAGACTTACACCAAAACCCTGGAAAAACAAAATAATATTTTTAACCTCTCTGCGACTGTAACTGCTTGTAAGCCAGCAACCAAATCCCATGGCTGACACTAATATCATTGTGGAAAACTGTAATGGACACATTGATGACACGTGACCCAACGGAACAAAATGTATATGGGCTCTTCTCAATTTAAACCCTTTTTGGTCTATCAGATGATTCTACCGCTAATGTCCATAGTCTCATCCAGAAGATCAAATCCGCCAGCTTCATTCCAGCACTGGCCATAGACAGCCCCGAGAAGGCTGTCAACGAACAACGCTTCAGAGCTCGTTCACCAGCTTTGCCTAGGCCTTTGTTAGGAGTCCCAAGGGGCAGGTCTTGGTCATGTCTAATGCCTCTCAAAGGGTTATGTATCAACCAGCAGACACGTCCGTAGTTGAGAAGTCTGTAGTTGAGAAAAATACATATTTTCTCTCCATAGTAATCCAGTGTAGCACGATTCTCACCAAGTTGCTTTCTGTAATGTATGTAAATTAACTCTGCGATTCCCTGAACTGTCCACTACACGCGCCCGGGCCGTATCGGTCCTGTTCAGAAGCAGTGGGGTTTTAAGGCCATACAGGATGCAGTGCATGACTTCATAGCTCGATTAATGTCCATGATTTTTTTTGAACTGTTATTTACCAAGTATGGTAAACACATTCTTATTTAGTCATGCTAGCACGCCCCGCCCTTCCACGAAGAGCAAGTGATGGTCCCTTAAAAGCCATCCTATAACCAGGGGCTGTCAGGTCAAATATTTCTATTATCTTTACGCTTCAAAATTGAGGGTCTTAATCTATATGCTGGTGACATGTATTAAGCACAAAAACACAAACAAAACATCCGCCTACTTTTATTTTATTAAAGTTTATTTCCAACCATGAAAAAATGCAAACTTCCTCTTTGTAAGCCCTAAATAGAATGATAATCAAGGTTATTTTAACAGTTGTCAATACAGCCTATTGCCTCACTGAGGGAGGGGTGGTTTCCGTATCCAATGCAGGGGTTGGGTAGACTGCAGTCTTAACCGTACTCTGTCATAGCTGTCAAGTTAGTTCATTTATTATACGGCCAACTTTTGAAAGCCTTACGTTATTATACCCAATGGATCTTATTCAGATAGGGAAAGATATTTACTTGAGTTGAGTAATTTCAGGCCAGTACGTAGACAAAATGTGAAATTCATCAATTATGCCGAGACATGTTGTACTTCTAAAATACTTTGCTGAAGACAAGTTGAAAGGCTTCTCAAAATGGCCAATTGTATTGCAATTCTATTACATTACAAATGAATATTTTACTCTTACAGGACAATCCATCCATACACATTTTTAATAGACCATGATACATTTCTTTTATGAAAACAAGCTAGTCCTTAACGCAGTAAGAAACATTTCCAGAAAGACCCCATGATCCCTCCCTCATATCTATTGAGAAATAAAACCCCAGAAGAGCTAGTGGTGTGGCAGTTAGTTAGTGAGTCCTTTGGTCAGATGCCTTACCAAAAAAGAAAAATTAAGTTATTGGATGCCAGCTTTGTGATGATTCTAAAAAATAGCCTCTAAAGCTGGGAACATTTGTTTTACAATAGAAAGTATCAGGTGTTAAACAGTTATGGATGTAAACACAAAGTTGTTTTTCACTGAGAACTGTGGCAGTGGTGGTACCAGTGAATTATGAACTGAATTACAGGTGCCATATAACACAATCCACCGCGGGGCATAAGGACATCTTTCCTGTGTATGGTGTGGACAGAGTAAGTCGCTTCTTGGAATCCCTGCTCTAAAATCTTTTTAATATGCAGCCCCTGACGAGGAACAAGTTATTGGAAACTAACTTTGTGCAGTTATGGCAAAAGCTGTCTGTTACAATAGGTAAGCTAGGTATGTCCCTAGGGAATTTGCTCATCTAAAAGGATTTGTGCCCTTGTTATTTGCTTTCATGGCTGTTTATATAATTGGTCATGAAATGCTCTTATGCAGGCTTTATGGAGGGTTCACACAATTACCCATTCAATTCCCTAATAGACACACTGGCTTCCATTTCAAAGACATGAAAACGTTTTTAGATCCCAAACAAGGTTTTCTATCACAATTATTGGTGCAGTAATGTCATACCCTCCACTGTCATGCTCTGCTTTCATACATCACTTTATTATTCACTGTTGGACTTTCATTACAGGTCAAGGCTCAACGTCTGGATGGTTTAAACACGTCTCTCAGTCTACTCAGGAAAATGCCCTCGTTCTACTCAATATCCCTCTCCGAGTCACTCCACCTAGTTAGCTCAGTGTTCACCATTCTGGGTAGAACAGTGAGAGTGAAATGGTTTGTGACAGTTGAGTTAGGACGTAACAGGCGAAATTTGAATTTAGGAGTGGGCAGCAACGCCCCCCAGTACAGTCTGACATCAGTTTACATTTGGATGTGTGTGTCACAAAAGGCTAGGCCACGCCATGAGGCAGCGTCTCAGGACAGGATGGAAGGATTGACGTCTGTTCTGTTCTTTGGGTTGGTCAGTTGTCTGGTGTCTGTCTGTATTCTTGGAGATGACGACTGGGTCAGGGAGAGGTTTTAATCAGCAGCTTTGGTCTCCCCGACCACTGCCGGCGCTGGAGCCGTTTCGGCTTCCACGGTCTTTGAAGCCTTGTGGCAAGGGGGGAAAAAACAACAGCCTTTGATTGGAACTATTCAGAAAATCTGACATCCTGAGCTGGCGTCCCATCAGGCTCTCCTGGAGTCTCATAACAGTGCTGGTCACTGTGTATGGTTATTATTTTTAGGAAATATTTTCTTTACATGGTAACCTACCTTCTTTTTCTTTTTCTTCTGAGTCTTGCGGCTCGCTGAGCTTTGGAGCAAAGCCTAAAATTAAAAAACATAGGTAAGTTTTTGAGAAAACAGTGTGTCCATCAGCTCGCTAAATCAAAACAACTGCACTGAAAATGCCAAGTCGTTCAGCAGCAACACACCAGTCATTCAATTGCTCTCTCTCTCTTTTGGCTGCTGAGTGTAAATCTGCTCTCTGTCTCCTAGTGGCTGACGCTCCGCTCACAGTAGCGTACGACATGTGTGCCTTGTAGCTGTGAAGCCCCTGTGCAACTCCTGGGTTCATTCACCTTGAGATCTGCGTCCTCTACTTCATGTTCAGACTTGTACAACTCTGGGTCATACAGTCCTGTAGTGATGCGTAAAGGTCCGTTGGCCATCAGCAGAACGGTGAACTTGAACTGGGCCACAAACTCACCTAGACAGACAGGAGAGGAGTCTGTAAACGTGGTACAACTCTGAGTACTACATTATGGACCGTTAATTTGCATTGTGGTACTGGACTCCACTAAAACGGATTACATGCAATGGGTGAGTCAGGTTGTCTACTATGGCACTGACACTTTGCATATAAAGATAAGTTATAGCCCTATTCGCACAGGTGTACTATTACTAGAAAACATTTAGTAATTAGTCCTGAATGTTTATTATTCTAGTGGACAATTTCACCCCGAAACTCTCCAATGAGTCAACCGTTATGCTGGAACAATGGAGGTTATAAGTGTGAATACATTTCAACATGTCTAGAAATGTCTGCATCTTAAATGGCACCAGCCTGCAGACATGAGCTCAGCACACTTGCTCGAGATGCATTTTTAGTCTACGAATGAAAGCGAAGTTGTCACTCCTTCATTAGCTGAGTTAGAAAAGAAAAAAATCACTTAA
>JACXGI010011790.1:0-24178 GCA_016801175.1 Esox masquinongy | reverse complement strand
TGCCAAATTCACTACATGTGCAAAGCACCCTATCTGTGGGCCCAGTCCTGCCTCATTCACTGCATTTATTTGATTTTTGGCATTATCAGTTGTGACTGGGATATTACTAGTACTGGGCCTCTTTATCTTCCATTCCTCCACTGCTTGTGTCAGTACCTGCGCAAGATGAGTGCTTGTGTGACTCTCGTAGAGGGGGCGTGTCTGCAGCACCGGACTTCTCATCTCCCAGTCTGCTGTAATGAAGTGAGCGGTTATCGTCACATAGCTCTCCGTTCCCCTGGACGTACACCCCCCTGTCGTGAGCGCAACAGAGGATGCTCGGGATAATTCATCCACAACTTTTTTCTTCTCCTGCTCATAAAGATCTGGCACAATCTTTTCGCTGAAGTGGGTGCGCGACAGGATGTCGTAACGCGGCTCAAGCACTTTCAGCATGTGTTTAAAGCCCTCGTTTTGCACAACCGAATATGGCCTCATGTCTGCACCTATAAACACACCGATAGCGTTTGTGATGGCTTTAGCCCGGTCTGATTGTGCAACAAGGGGCTGCTTAAATGCCGCGGTGATAAGCGGTTGTTGAGCAGCTTTCGTTTTCACTCCTGTCAGTGAAACACCGGGGTGATGTCGCTTCAAATGCGTGGCCATGCTTGATGCGTTTCCACTGTCATATGGCTTTCTTGTGCCACAGTGCCTACACACCATCACAGTTTTATCCACTAACCTCTTTCCTTTATCATTATATTTGACAGGGAAGCCAAAATGCTCCCATACAGGGGATTTAAATGACGCGGGGCGTTCAAGCTCCTCCGTTCCTCCGCTCGCCATGACCACGCTGTGTGTGGACTGAACATGTGCACAACTTTTTTTTTTTCCAGAAATCAATCCGCGGATCACGTGTGTGCCGAACCGAAGATATTGATCCGAACGGATCAAGGATCAATGACGATCAGTTGCACCACTATCTAGAAGTGAGAAAAGCATGGATTAGTTTTGCTTCATCAGTTTTTGATAGAAGGTTTCTGATTTTTGCAATGTCCCGAAGATGGAAAAAAGTAGCTCTTGAGATATATTTAATATGTTCATCAAAGGAGTGATCAGGGTTGAGAGTAGCTTATCAGTTCATTAATTAATATCTAACTAATATCCGTAAATAGAACATTTAAATGGGTTGAAAATTCTAAATTTAAATAATTTTTTTGACAAAACAATTGAACATTGTGTTGTTGGCCTTGTTTATTAAACTTTTTGAATTTTCGTTTATCGAGTGATAAATAAAAAAATTGATTATTGGCCTTGGAGGCAAAACAGATGGGCTGAGTCGTTTGGACTGAACCATATGACAAAGGGGGAGTCTGAGATGGTTGACTGTTGGTTAGCCATTGCAGATTCATTGGAGCCCACAACATACCCAACATCTACATTTGACCCAAGTAAGGGGTTGCTTGTACGGCTCGTTAAGCTTGAAATCATGTCTGTCCTTGATGATTACGAGGGCGTAATTTGGAAGCAGTGGAAGAGTTTGACTTCACTTGTATGGAAGTGAAGAATGTTCTTCAGACTCAATACGGAATTCAAAAGGAACGAGTACTTCGTCTATATATAAGTTTTGTTCAGCGCAGGTTATACACTGCCTGGACTATCAATGACTAGGAAGGGTCAAGGACGCTACACATGCTATCATTGCATCCGCTGTTGCAACAAGTGGACCTGTTTATGGGAGAAAAATGTTGGCAGGTGTACTAAGAGCAGCAGTTTTTCAATTGGGAGAGAGGTATGTCAAGCACACACTTGAACAGATAACACCAGCGTACACCCAAATGAGAAGGGAAGGCACCGCAACACAAACTAATCCCCATTTCTACTAGGCTGAATATACAGGCCATAAATTACAAATGGACCAAAACGAGAAACTCATAGATTTTGGTGTGACAGAAGTACTAGCATCTGACGGGTTTAGAAGGAAAATGTTGGGTTTTGCAGTAATGCCCATTAAAAACAACCTTGTTATCCACGATGAGGTATATAGAGATATCTGTATAGAAAATGGTTTGTTCGATCAGTTGAGTGTGGATCATGGCAGAGAATTCTATCTGAGCATGCTTGTACCAGCAAGATAATCTTCAAGCATCTCGCACAAACACAAACTGGCCCTCATGCATCCAGAGACGATCTAAACAAAATCATGCTGCGGAAAGAAAGTGGGTTGAAGTGAATTGAAGAATTATCCAATTAAACATGTTTTATGCAGAATGGCCAATGACTGCTTACTGTGCATGGATGACCTATGTACAAAGTTTTGCATCTCCAGTTTTGTACAAAGATACTGCACAGTTGGTTTACAAAACTTTATCCAAGCATGGAATGCATTTGTTTGCCAACCACTTGGCCTCGGAGGCAAAGATACAGAGGTTGGGTATGTTGTAGGGTACAATTAAATAACATAAATGACCAATAAGTGGCTAACCAACAGTCAACAGTCAGACAGCAAGAATCCCAGAAGATCTTCTTCCCCAGCTGATGTCTAAGCAGCAGAGTACTATATGAATGGATGAAATCTGACTGTACCCATGGTCTATGGTGATGGCCACTTGCAGGTCAACCTGTCCTGCAGCATCAGAGAGAATTTCTCTTTTCAGCCACTTACCCCAACTTTGATCACATATTTTGTTGTTGTGTTGTGGTTGGCCAACATGAGATGTTTGAAAATGCTCTCTTGTCATACATTGACATTACTCACAGACTGTCTTAAGCAGTGAATGTGAAAATTAATCAAAGTTGCGCAACAGTGGCTACCACAAAATCATTGAGCTCTTGTGTGCCAAGAAAGTAGAGAAATCCCTGCCTGCTAAGATGGGTAATGTCTTGACAGATCATTTTAGTATTTCATTGTTCTTTCATCTTGTTTCTGAGAGTAACTAGTGTTGTGTATTGTGATTTGTCCCATAGAGTCGTGGCTCACCCCTCAGACTCCAAGACCTGCCCGAATAGCTGGACCGCTATTGTCCATTCCCCTCTCTTAGCCAGGAAGTCAATCCAAGGAAACGCTGACTTGGATTGTCTTATTGGTGGAGGCGTCGCAAATCGCGGTGTCACAAAGAAATCCCCTATGCCGATTACCTCCCCTCTCCGCCCATATGGCGTTGGCCCAATGTGCACCGTCATATGGGACCCTCCATCATAATTGGCAATGGTATCTCAACATATCCGCCAATGGTATCTCAACATATCCATCAATTACACAAACATACCTTCTTTTCTTGGATGCAGTTTTGTGTTTTTGGTGTCTCAACACATCGATGCTTTTGATAGCATAGATCTTAGGGCTTGGTGTCTTCCTGAAATCAACATCTATAAACAAGTGGAACAGGTTCACAATTTATCAAATGCTGACTTAATCCTTTACAGCCAAATTACACTACTTCTAAAAATTATTGTTTGCATTAACACACTTCAGTTACAGATTTCAAGGTATTCAATTGTCCTCCACCAATGAAATCGAAGAGAGATAATGGAACGGTCTCTGCGTGCATGCAAAAAGTTTGAGTTGCGACCAGATTGGAGCACCAATTTTACCTAAGCAATTTATCTTCAAACTGAATCTGCAAAACATATTTAGTGACTGAATCGAATGTACCACCTGTCTAGGACCTAAAAATAAAATGTTCTTTACTAGCCTAAAGAATTTACTATACCTTTTTGTCTCTGCAGTATCCACAATGGCAATGCCCTTGCTGTCACATGATGTAAAACTGTCTGCAGAGCTGAGGTACTCTTGGATAGTGTTCACCACACTTTCAACTCCCCCATCTTCGTTGATTGTCACATGAACAGCAGCTAATAGGGAATGTAAAACAATCATACATGCATTTTATTTTACATCAAGGTTAGTGTACAATTATGAACTTCATTGTTAAGCTATACATACTGTGTGGAGATAGCTTTCAATTCTCCTCGATGTCAGCAACATATATCTGCTTTCGGACACTTTATTCTCTTTAAAGAGTTCTGAAAGCTCCCACTAACTGGTGGCGGTCTGGATCTGGGTAAACCAGTGGTTTGGTTGAATGGGGGTGATGGGATGATGTTGAAAGGCACGGTGGCCTCTGGATGACCACCACAGACTGCAAAGGATCTATGGTCACACATCAATAGTGTCTTGAATGCTCCGTCTGGGCAAGGGAAGGTTTCGCGGGTGATATCTTCTTAGTATATGCTGTCCGGCTCATCCTAATTCAGAAAAAAATGAATCTGTCAGTACAGTATACATGAACCGTTAGCTAGCTCAGGGAGGTGCAGTGAGCTCAGTGCCTGGGTAGGCAAAATACACTGTCTATTCATGAAGCCAAATTTGATCACAAATAAACATTCATGCCATGGCTAATGACGTTATAACAATTAGGTAGCTAACTAGTTTAAGTAACCTAGTTACCTAACGCCAATCAAGCTTAACGCACAACTAGTACGTAGCTACAGGCTAATGTTTAATGATAACTAGTAGTTCAACGTGTAAAACTCACTTTATAAATCGCTCCCAAGCGTACCCTCGTCAAGTCCGCGGAGGATATTGTCAGTCGCTTGGTGCCGCGATGCACAAAGCGACTGACAATATCCGACGCGAATGTGAAGGTGCTACTCATTGCGAACAAGTTGTCATCAGTACCTCTGTCTTCACCCGAAGACTGCTTCCCCCGAAGAGACCCCCAATAGCATCCAGCTGCAGCCCCGCAGACTCGGCTGTCAAAAACTCGGCTGGCTAAAAGTCATACTTCGTTTCACCATTTCCTGACCCACTCCTCGCAATTTCAAACTGTTGTCATTTGAGTAACCTTAGTATCGTTTGGACAATTCCACTGTTGTTTACTTAGGTTTCATAATTTCCCTTGTATCTACCTCTAGCAAAAACTAGCTTATTAAAACCATTATAGCTTATACATAAAGCGGCACGATTAATCAAATTATAATCAAAATTGCGATACTGACGTGCAATTTCCAAATGACCAATTTACGTGACTTTCAGAACCAAAAAAACGTGAATGAGATACGCTTCACGCAACGCAACGGGCACGCATCGTATGTCTGTAATAGTTTTTCTTGCAGGTGCTGTAGGTTTTTTAGAGATTACTTAAATACCTGGACTATTTCTTTTTAAATGCTTGATGAATTTTCAATGTTGGTTTGATTTAACATTGCAACTGCTAGCAAAGACGTATGATGCAAGCTAACAAGTGGCTCCAATATATTGGTCCATAACCGGGGTAAATTTGGTTTTATGTTTGATATTCAGAGTTTGCTTGTTAATAGCGCTCCCCAAAAATGTCCTACAAAGACGACAGCGATATATATACAGGTGCTGGTCATATAATTAGAATATCATCAAAAAGTTGATTTATTTCAGTAATTCCATTCAAAAAGTGAAACTTGGATATTATATTAATTCATTACACACAGACTGATATATTTCAAATGTTTATTTCATTTAATTTTGATGATTAAAACTGACAACTAATGAAAATCCCAAATTCAGTATCTCTGAAAATTAGAATATTACTTGAGACCACAATACAAAAAAAGGATTTTTAGAAATGTTGGCCAACTGAAAAGTATGAACATGAAAAGTATGAGCATGTACAGCACTAAATACTTAGTTGGGGCTTCTTTTGCCTGAATTACTGCAGCAATGCGGCGTGGCATGGAGTCGATCAGTCTGTGGCACTGCTCATGTGTTATGAGAGCCCAGGTTGCTCTGATAATGGCCTTCAGCTCTTCTGCATTGTTGGGTCTGGCGTATCGCATCTTCCTCTTCACAATACCCCATAGATTTTCTATAGGGTTAAGGTCAGGCGAGTTTGCTGGCTAATTAAGAACAGGGATACCATGGTCCTTAAACTAGGTACTGGTAGCTTTGGCAATGTGTGCAGGTGCCAAGTCCTGTTGGAAAATGAAATCTGCATCTCCATAAAGTTGGTCAGCAGCAGGAAGCATGAAGTGCTCTAAAATTTCCTGGTAGACGGCTGCGTTGACCTTGGATCACAGAAAACACAGTGGACCAACACCAACAGATGACATGGCACCCCAAACCATCACTGACTGTGGAAACATTACACTGGACTTCAAGAAACATGGATTCTGTGCCTCTTTTCTCTTCCTCCAGACTCTGGGACCTTGATTTCCAAAGGAAATGCAAAATTTACTTTCATCAGAGAACACAACTTTGGACCACTCAGCAGCAGTCCAGTCCTTTTTGTCTTTAGCCCAGACGAGACGCTTCTGACGCTGTGTCTTGTTCAAGAGTGGCTTGACACAAGGAATGCGACAGCTGAAACCCATGTCTTGCATACGTCTGTGCGTGGTGGTTCTTAAAGCACTGACTCCAGCTGCAGTCCACTCTTTGTGAATGTCCCCCACATTTTTGTATGGGTTTTGTTTCACAATCCTCTCCAGGGTGTGGTTATCCTATTGCTTGTACACTTTTTTCTACCACATCTTTTCCTTCCCTTCGCCTCTCTGTTAATGTGCTTGGACACAGAGCTCTGTGAACAGCCAGCCTCTTTAGCAATGACCTTTTGTGTCTTCCCCTCCTTGTGCAAGGTGTCAATGGTCGTCTTTTGGACAGCTGTCAAGTCAGCAGTCTTCCCATTGATTGTGTAGCCTACAGAACTAGACTGAGAGACCATTTAAAGGCCTTTTCAGGTGTTTTGAGTTAATTAGCTGATTAGAGTGTGGCACCAAGTGTCTTCAATATTGAACCTTTTCACAATATTCTAATTTTCTGAGATACTGAATTTGAGGTTTTCATTAGTTGTCAATTATAATCATCAAAATTAAAAGGAATAAACACTTGAAATATATCAGTCTGTGTGGAATGAATGTATACATTATACAAGTTTCACTTTTTGAATGGAATTACTGAAATAAATCAACTTTTTGATGATATTCTAATTATATGACCAGCACCTGTAGAATTAGGTGAAGGTAGAGAGCAAGGTACACCCTTTGGTTTGTCGGTTTCGTTCCGTTTTCAAAAAACGATTTTACGTTACTTTCAATGGAGGGATGTTACGCGGATAAGGCTAAAGGGCCGTCTTAAAAGTGCATTCTGCAGAAATCATTATTTCAACATTTTCTTTCTTGTGCCTACTTCCATTTTGTTCTCCACATTTCTAATTAAAAATGGTGTTATTTGTTTATACTAAAAAAATATAAACACAAATAAGCTAAATCATTATACAGATTATCCAAGAGACATATTAGCTCTAAATCAATGTATGTTTTGAACACTGACCTTCCTTGTCCCAATTCCCCCCTTATAAATAGCTGTTTTTCCTTCTGCTTTAATTTCTCATTCTAAACTGCATTTTTCTAATAGCTCAAAATACATCAGCTAGAGATGTACAGAAAAGTTTATGTTCCTTTACCTGTCCTTACAAAGGTACACCTCTCATTTTCCCCATTATTTGTCTTCATTTTCGTAAAACTGTTTACCTTATTACAACTCTAACATATAGATGCGTTTTACAATAAGTTTCTATCCAGGTGACATGTGCCTCTAAAAACAATTGTATATCCATCTATGCAATACCTTTTTAATAGCTCATTATCCATATGAGATGGAGATCTACAAAGAAGTGTGGTGTGTTCCTGTACCTATCCTCTCAAGGTACACCAATATTCAAAAGTCAATTCTCTGTATTTTATATTAAAATATGTATCAATACAACTCTATTACCAAATATAGATACCTTTAATATAACCTTTTTAATAATTTCCTATCAAGAAGACTTCTGAAACCACCTTTATATTGGTCACTGACCTTCCTTCACCAGAGTACAGTCTGTAGATTTGCCATTTTCAATTTTGTTAATTTTAGTAGCTTTTGTCCTTCTCTACCACTATTTTTAATAGCTCACTATCCATATGAGCTAAAAAACTACAAACACGTGGTGTGTTCCTTTACCTTTCCTCTATTATACAATTCTCTGTATAAAATTTACTAAGTGCAATTTTGTTATTACAACTCAATCACCTAATTTACATTAACTATTTTTAATAGCTTCCAATCCTGATGACATGGACTTCTAAAACCACTTGCATTTTGTTCACTGACCTTCCTTGTCAAGAGTAAGCACCTTAGTTTTGCCATTTTAGATTTCGGTGAATTTACAGGAATTTATCTTTCGAAACCACTCTTTTTAAGAGCTCACTATCCATATGAGTTAGAGATCTACATACATGTGTGGTGTGTTCCATTACCTCTATTCTGAAAGGTACACCTCTTCTTTTTTCCAAATTAATTATCTTAATTTCATTTTAAAATTACATGTATTGTTACAACTCTATTACCTAATTCACATGATCTATTTTTAATAGCTTCCAATCCAGATGACATGTACCTCTAAAACCACTTGCATTTTGTTCACTGACCTTCCTTGTCAAGGGTACGCCCTTTAGATTTTCCATTTTCAATTTTGGTAAATTTATAGGAATTTATCTTTCTAAACGATTATTTTTTATAGTTCACTATCCAAGAGTTAGAGATCCAAAAACAAGTGTCTTGTGTTTCTTTACTTCTCTTCTGAAAAGTACACCTCTGATATTTTCCAAATTTATAATCTTGAATTTATTTTAAAATTACACGCATTATTACAACTCTTCCACCTAATTCACATTAACTATTTTTAATAGCTTCCAATCCAGATGACATGTACCTCTAAAACCATTTGAATTTTTTTCACTTACCTTCCTTGTCAACAGTACACGCCTTACATTTTCCATTTTCAATCTCAATGATTTTACAGAAATGTATCTTTCTTAGCATCTATTTTTTAACAGCTCACTATCCATATGAGCTAGAGATCTACAAACAAGTGTGGTGTTCTTTTCCCTCTACTCTCAATGGTACAACTTTTAATTTTTATTCCAATATTCGTGCAATGTTTACATAACACAACTACATTTTTAATTTTGAACTGTGACCATTTTTGCAATAACAATAAGTGATTGACTTAACTGTAATGTTGTTCTTTATGTCCATGTTTGGTATTGTTCTATTTCACATCAAAAGATTAACATTTTGATGATGAGTGGAGCATGTGACTGGTCCTGGCTAGGGGCCTCTAGGCATCTCTAAGCGCCTGGGGACCACAGTCAGAGCCGGACTGCAGAGGTGCCTCTAGGCACCCGCGTTGACTCTAATTGGGGATAAGTTAGCCTTTTTGCTAACTCTAATTAAGTTAGCCTTTTTGCTCTTCCTGTTGTGGATCACTGTTTGTGCCAGTTGTGTTGTGCATTAGTTTGCGGTTTGCCTCTCCTTTTGTTGTTTTTTTGTTACACTTAAAAGATTGTTACCCTGCTATACCTCTGCTCTTCGTGTCCTGCCTTCCTTTAACTGTGACAGCATACTCCCATTCCCAATTTAAAACATTTTTAAATGTTAATGTGCAGGCGACATAACAATAGAATCCACCAAAGGTAGCTGTAGCGTCAATATTGATTGAACAGAAAAGCAATTGGAGAATTAGGTATATATACCTACTGCAGTCAAAATAACTTGGAATTAAACACAGACCAAATTGTGGAGGTGGATATTAACATCTGAACATTTCCCAACTTCTCCTCTTCACATTGATGGGTCATTTCTTACAGCTAAATTAGACAAAGTTCCTAGGGTCCATCATCTCCCATAATCTCAAGTGAGAGGACAAAATTGTAAGAGTTGTGGCATCTGAAAACAAGTTGGATAGTGAGCTATTAAAAATCTCAACATCTCAACATACATCAATCACAGAGTCCATTCTCATTTTCCTACATAAACATCTGGATTGGGTCTATGTCTGCCCACTGCAGAGGTAAACTGAAACACATTGTAGTGTCCACAGTAAGGGTCCTCAGATTCCACCTTCCGTCCATCAACGCCTCTGCATAACTCTTTGGCTAGAAATCGGACAATAAATATCATTACTGAACATTTCCACCCTTTTCACCCACTTTTACTGCAAGGCAGTACAGTTTGTAACTGGACAAATATCAGAATAAACAAAAGGAAAACAATATGCTAATAAGAATGATGTTCTGAGTTTCACATATTATTATTATTATTTTCTTTTTAATTTTTATATTTTACCTTCTTTTTCTCCCAACCCCACTGTACAACCATGTGCCACCACTACAACAGTCCATGCGGAGTCAGGAGAGTTGTAGATCGCCACAGGCTTCCTCCGAAACCTGTCTGTTCAGCCGGTCTGCTTCTTTACACCCCCTCCCTTAACCATGAAGTCAATGTGAGCCAACACATTGGAGGAAACGCTCGCTCACATTACTTTATTTGCATGGCCAGGTCAGAGGCACCAGCCCCGCCAGAGACGTTGCTGGAACGCGGTGGCACAAGGAAATCCTCTTTGCGATTACCTCCCCCAAGGCGACACCAGCCCAATATGCACCACCCTACCAGACACCCCGGCCACAATTGACAGTGGCTTTACCGGGGCTCGAACCCACGGCCAGAGCGGAGTTTCACATTTATAACTACTAAGTCAAATGTGACAATGAAATATAAACAAAACAGGAAAATCTTTTGTAGGTGAGGAATGCTAACATAATTGTGTTTTATTAATTCCATCAATATATTGCAATAATCGCTGGAGCAAAATAATCATTGCAAGTAGGTCCACAGAGTAAGCGGCACTGTGATCAATGGCTCTAACTAGGCAAATACATGGATGAAATTAAATAAAGGTCTGGTTTCAGTGCAAGCATATTCTGAATACACTAAAGCAGCGATGTCAAACTGGTTCCATGGAGGGCTGAGTGTCTGCAGGTTTTTGGTTTTTCCTATAAATTGGTTCCCAGTTCAGATCTAAACAACCAGGTGAGGGTAAAAACTAACCAATTAGTGACCTAATTAATTGATCAAATACAAAGTGAGAGTGAAAACCTGCAGACAATCAGCCCTCCGTGGAACCGGTTTGACACCTCCGTACTAAAGAATGAAAACAATTTAATGCTAACACAATGAAAACAATTTAATGCTAACACAATTATGTTAGCATTCCTCACCTACAAAAGATTTTAAAAACAATTCAAAAATTAGAAACATTGCACGAAATTTAGTATAAAAATTAAAAGGTTTACCTGTGAGAGTAGAGGGAAGGGGGATCTCTAGCTCATATGGATAGTGAGCTTTTAAAAAAGGATTGTATAGAAGGATAAATTCTGATAAAATCACTGAAATTGAAAATGGCAAAACTAAGGGGCGTACTCTATATAAAGAAGGTCAGTAAACAAATGCAAGTGGTTTTAGATGTCCATGTCATCTGGAATAGAAGCTATTAAAAATAGTTCATGTGAATTAGGTAATAGAGTTGTAATAATGCATGTAATTTTAAAATAAATTCAAGATTATGAATTTTGAAAAAGTTTGAGGTGTACCTTTCAGAAGAGAGGTAAGGGAACACAACATACTTGTTTGTAGATCTCTAAATCATATGGATAGTGAGCTATTAAAAAAGAGTGGTTTCGAAAGATAAATTCCTGTAAATTCAACGAAATCGAAAATGGCAATACTAAGGGGCGTACTCTTGACAAGGAAGGTCAGTGAACAAAATACAAGTGGTTTTAGAGGTCCATGTCATCTGGATTGGAAACTATTAAAAATAGTTAATGCCAATTATGTAATAGAGTTGGAATAATGCATGTAATTTTAAATGAAATACACATAATGAATTTGGAAAAAAGAAGAGGTGTACCTTTCAGAAGAGAGGTAAATGAACACAACACACTTGTTTGTAGATTTCTAACTTATATGGATAGTGAACTATTAAAAAATAGTTGTTTAGAAAGATAAATTCCTGTAAATTCACCGAAATGGATAAGGGCAAATCTAAGGGGCGTACCCTTGACAAGATCAGTGAAGGTCAGTGAACAAAATGCAAGTGGTTTTAGAGGTCCATGTCATCAGGATTGGAAGCTATTAAAAATAGTTCATGTGAATTAGGTAATAGAGTTGTAATAATGCATGCATTTATAAAATGAAATACAGATAATGAATCTTGATAAAACAGGTGTACCATTCAGAAAAGAGGTAAAGGAACAGACCACACTTGTTTGTAGGTCTCTAGCTTATGGATATTGAGCTATTAAAAACATATTGGGCAGGAATGGTCGTTTAGGTGACTGTATCGATGCCTGTTCAATTTGAATATGTGCACCGTGTTAACATGTGTAAACTCAGTTTGTGTTTATTACACCAGACCTGTCGTGTTGCTTATGTTGAGGATTTGATTTTGGTAGGTGTAAATGATGAAAGGATATGAATATGAAACATGACCGATGGTAGATGCAGATCTATCACAAGTTAATTTGTGCGCACCTGCACTCTACCACAACTAACAACCGTATCCACTCTGCGTTCGAGCTGCAGCGTCAACAAACATCTCAAACTGTTTCCCGTATAGGCTATACTTAGTCTAAGTACAAACACATTAAACACGATCATGACACAAATAAGAATGAGAAAATGAACATTTGTACGATTTATTTACTTTTGCAACGTTTTGAACAGGCATCGATGCAGTCACCTACACCATCATTCCTGCCCAAGGATTCTCATGCCACGCCTACGTTGCATCTGGAAATGTCACCAGTTAATCCGAACACCACTTAAACCGTAACAGCAGTCAGTCTGCAGCTAATACGTTGACTAGGTGACACTGACAATTGGTGCACAACCGAATGTAGTCTACGCGGGATGCGGGTTTGTTTTCCTCATCGACGGGGCGTGGAGAGGACAGCCTACACTGGATGATGTATTACCGGTCTAACGTATTGTTTTGACAGAAAAATAATTTAACATTGGAATTGTCAACCCATTTAGAGCGAATGCCTCTGACCGACCGACCGACCGACCCTTGTTAAATAGCGTAGTGGTTAGAGAAGCGGGCTTGTGAACTGTAGGTCCTGAGTTCGTATCTCCTCGCAGGCGATGCGTAGTACACATTATGAATGTAGAAGAAAACTTCGCTGGCTAAAACCGTTAGTATCTACATTGTGGTAAGCCTGAAATAAAACAGTCTATGGTTATATTGCGAATGTTTCTGGTGGATTTTCGAAGTACGCATCCGTGCATGCGTTTTGGGTCAGGATAGACAAACACATTTGCTGGCTTAACAACATAGTTACGATATCTTAAGCCTTAACTGAAACTGTATACAGTTATATTGCGACTGTTTCTGGAATGGAAAAGTTCATCTTCAGTCTCGCTAGCAATTGCTCAATTATGATTACTCCTAGGAAATTAGTAGATACTAGTAAGCCTATTTAACACAATCCTCAATGGAGTCTAGTGACTGCTGAAACTTGTAATGCCGTGGCGTAGTGGTTAACGACAGTGTTTCTCATATGGAAGACATACATTCCAATCTATTGAGAGCAATGACATTTATTAATTATTTCTGGTAGATTCCACGATTCTCTCGTCTTGTCACGTGATGAAAAAGTTTGTTATCGTCGCCTTTATTGATAAATGTTATTGTATATGTCATTCACGAATGAAAGAAAAAAGTATGTTGTTTTGCCATGAAAGAAAAAATTATGTTCTTATGCCATGAAATGAAATAGCTTTGGCAGACTCACTAGCAATTGCTCAATTCTTATGACTATTCCAGTAAATTAGTAGATACCGGTAAAGCTTATTACTGGCTAATACTCTGTTAAAGTGGCCAGTGGCAAACGCAATACATAGTCGCTATTTGTGGTAGAGGTAAACTTAGTAAGAAATGTTAGTCAGTTTAACTATCAATTTCATTCACGAATGGCCAATTAACTATTAAAACGGCCAGTGGCAAAAGAGGATTTCTTCAGGATAGAGACTATAGGCTATACTGAAACCCAGCAAAATTACAGCTCCATGGTGTAGTGGTTAAAGACACAGCCTTTCATGAGGGCGGCCCGGATTCGAATCTCGAGATGACAACACTTTCTATTGCGGGCCGGCTGAACTAGGCTTGCCTGGTTTCTTGTTTTAATTGTCCATTTACGGATATTAATAAGATCAATAAACTGATAAGCATTACCCCTACCCCTGAGTTTCAGATTTCAGTGATTGCCTTTCAAGTTCCAATTTTAGTGTGGAAACATTTGGAAACAACTGTAATATTTCTGGCTTAAACATAAGGTCAAGCCAAATGCATTTATTTCAACACAATAACTTTCAACACAATAACAGTAAACAATTCAAGGTATAGTTTGATACTTTTCAGAAAAACAAAGATAACAAAATTATAGGCACCCCTACAATCAATATTTTATGAAGCCCCCCCAGGTGTGGATAATTACATTGAGCCTCTTCCTGTAAAATCTGACAAGGTTGGTGCACACTTTTGGAGGGATGTGGGATCACTCCTCCATGCAGCACCTTTTCAAGATCCCTGATAGTCTTAGGTTGGTGCTTGTGGATTGCCCTCTACTAATCAGACTACAGATTTTCAATTATATTCAAGTCTGGAGACTGAGTTGGCAATTGTAAAGCATTGCTTTTGTAATCCCGCAACCATATCTGTGTTGATTTTGATGTATGTTTGGGGTCATTGTCTTGTTGAAAGGTCCATGCATGGCAAGTACTTTTTGGGCTAAAATATCCTGGTACTTAGTTGAATTCATTAATTTATGCTATAAATCTTAAGAGCCGCTGGACCATTAGTAGCAAAACATTTCCAAAACATCAATCATCCACCACCATATTTTACTGTGGTTATCAGGTGCTTTTTATAGTATTCAGTCACCTTTTATTGCCAAACCTGCCAATGGTGTGCATGGCCAAAAAGTTCACATTTTCTCTCATCTGAGAACACACAACACACAATTCCAATTGTAGTTTCAATAATTCTGGGCAAACTTCAGGCACTGCAAATTGAGAGTTAGGCTTAGTTAGGGCTTCTTTTGTGCAACCCTTCCAAAGAGCTTGTGGACATGGAGGTGGCATCTAACAGTTGATTTTGAGACTTAATGACCCCACGATTCCATTGACTATGCACTTCAGAAACTGTGATTCTTAGATTCTTTTTTGCCTTGGTAAATACTTTTGAAGCCTATGTTTTGCCAACAAGAAATTTGTACTACTCAATAAAATGTTTTGTGTTTGATAAATTGTTGTGTTGAAATAAAAGCATACGGCCTTATGTTTTTAGCATGAAGGGTGCTAATACTTCTTGAGTTGACTGTACGTTATGCTGAATCATAACTGCTGTAAAGGAGAGGCATAAAGGAGAGGCATAACCGCAAACTTAAGGCACATGGCACAAACAATTATCCAGAACATAAACGACTAGAAGGGCAACTTAAATACGGTTCCCAATTAGAGGCAACATGGGACAGCTGCCTCTAATTGGGGACAATCGAAAGTGGACAGTGGCCCCGAGGCGCATAGAGATGCCTAGAGGCACCCCAGCCAGGGCCTGACAGTAGTGTCATTTAATGTATATTATTTCCTCCATATATAGTGTTTATTTGTTTTTATAAAAAAATGTGTATGATTAATGTGAATCTGTTTTGTCCTGTCCCATTGAAATTGTATGCATTTGGCTTTTTAATTATTGAGCAAAAATTGTGTGCAGTACATCTAAATTCTTCTTTGTTCTGTCTAGGGGACCATTATCCTACCTGGAAACAGAGTCACAGAGCATCCTAGCAATGGGGAAGAGGGTGGAAAATTTCTGTTTGAGGTTGTTGCAGGTAAGACAAAGAAACTAAGCTACTTTTTTTCTTATAGAAGCCAGAGTAATCCTGTCTTGTTATTCACCAGCAATACTGTAATTCAGGGGTACCTTGTGATCATGACAATTGGGAGACATTGCGATAGTAACACTTACAGTCTCATGTCCTCAAATTAAAGGTGTTTGGGACACTTGTAGTCAGAGTACAGCAAACACACATTTAACTTAATAAGGATGACTGATTTCATTTGTGGATGATGGATTTTTTGTATTACATTTGCTCCTTGTTCTTTTTTGAGATTCTGTGCATTACAAGAAATACAATAGCAGACAACAGGATGAATTCTAACAAATCTGCTCTGTGGGAGAAGTAACATTGTTTCTTCCATTACTGGCAAAATGCACTATGTTTACTTAGCTTCAAATATAGATTGGTTATATCGGTTGTGTCTCATTATTCTTCAGTTCCAACCTTAAATGTGAGTTCACTTCTCTCCTGGTAGTGCATTAATTCTGTAACATGCCAACAATGCTTTGTAGTCTAATGTAGTACTCAGTTGAAATGTTTTAATGTTGCACAGCTGGTGTGTAACATACAGCAGTGCCTGTCTTTGTTTGGGTATTATAGTTTTGGGGGGGTCTATGACCAGTCACTTTGAGGACATGACTTTTGACCTTCTTAGAGCTCATTGAATCTCTAAGTGACACATACATACACACAAAACAAACTGCACTTTGACCTTGTACCCTCAACACCTCCTGAACCACTGCAGACGAGGTGGCCTCGACTCGAGACTGCTGCAAAGACACAAATAAGGGAGTCCATTTTCCCAGAGAGCGACAGTCAGGGAATGTGCCCTGGGAATAAAGGAATTTCTTAACAAGGATTGAATCAAAACAGCCCCCTATTCCCTATAGTGCAATACTTTTGCCCTACTTGTTGGGAACGACTCAGGGCCATAGCTGAAAGACAACAGCCCACAGCACTCAGCTAGTCTGTAGGGGAATGCGTGACCAACTCCAATCGATCAGCCAGAGATGGATTTGTGTAGAGGGCAGCGGATCTTGTGTACTGACCCATGAAGGGAACTGAACTCCCCTTGGTTATTTGCCTGCTTTTCTTGAACAAAACACTCATCCTTTCCTTCTGTCATATTCCCCTCTTTTCTCTCTTTTGTTTTCTCAAACCACACTTGTCCTTGGTTTATTGTGTTCATTCACTGTTTCTTCGATGAGAGAATAGAATTGAGATTCAATATCTTGTTTGCAAAGAGGTTTATTTTTGTATAGACCATTGAATGACAGATTTCTCACGTTTGTTATGACTTTTTTTATTTCACCCAGCGCAATGCGTCCTTCTGATCATGTGTTTTTGAGTGGGTTATTGAAATGAGAGGCAGTGACTGGCGAGCCTTGAAGTTCAGTGGAGCTTGAATCTTCTTGGATTGTAAGTCTGTTTTTGTTTTGAAGGAATACGACCTTGCCTGCTATCTATCGTCTGATTTGCACCGAGCAGCAAGATTTGTCCTGTTTTCAGGGGAACCTCATGGATTTTTGGCCTTTTCCTTTACAGTTGTATAACTTTTTCGATGTGGCCATCTTGAAACAAATTATTCAATTCAGTGGCATTTCCTAAGGCATGCATCACTGCTTCCAGTCAACCCATCTTCTCTCTTACAATGCACAGTGTGTGTCCAGACTATCCGGCCACAAGCGTAAGTGTGCGATTCTGGACACTGGGCAACATGTTCCTGGCATTGTACATGGACTACAAACAACGAAACATTTCATCCTCACATTGCGAACACTATCTCATTTACTGGAAGATGTGTGAGCGTACTTATTAGGCCAAAAACAGGCAGAGAGAACATATTTTTTCTTAGATTTTCCCTGTCATTAAAACGTGAACAATTGCTTAGTGCTTACATTGTTGCATAACAGGCAGAACACAAGGCTTTGATTTGAGGGTGAATGATAGCCGAACACATTTCCATATGTCTTTTGATGTTTTAGCACAAGTAACTATTACTGGACATCTTTGAACAAGAGTACAGCAATACAGTTTTGGGGTTTTGATGTGAAGCAGACATGCAGTAACTCGTTAAGTTATTAGTGTCTGCAATACGTAACCATTCTGGTTGCAGTGACCACACTTACAATCAAATCAATCAGTCACATTTATAGGATGAATCCTATTTTATTATGTAATGAAGTTGAGGATGATAGTTGTAACTTTCTGACACATGATCTTCTAAATGATATGCATGGAAGTCTTTGTTTTCGTCCTAGACCTATACATCTTTCTTGATCACACGCAATCAAGGGTATGTACTGCACAGACTTTTAATTAGATTTACATCTCAAACAACATCGGACCTGAATGATAAATACAAGCTTATGACAACATGCAAAGACCCCATGCTAAATGCATCACAGCGCATCAAAGAAGTTTAAAATCAGTAATTGTATCTTTCTGTAAGTTCTGTAGTTGTTCATTACTAATTGATCCATATGTTGCAGTTGATGCATGCTGATAGAAACCTCCTGATAGAAAGTGTTTATTTTCCTAAATAATTCAGCTGTGAACATGTGGACAGCTGTAGCCAACTATAGCTGTTCAGCATTTCACATATGCTTTAAAAAAAACAAATGACAGTGTTTCGACAAGCTTTAGGCAAGTGTTATTTTACACCTAAATCAATCTATATAATTTCCTCATCATCATCATCATTCAGATGACTGAAAAGGATGAAAACCGTGGTTGAATCAAATATTCAACCTGAAATAGACTTAAAATTTGCAACCTAGAGACACCCAGTGAATGTGAAATGCAAATTTGGCTTCAGATAATATCTTACATCTAATTTCTCTGTCATAAGACTATTTCACTATTTCAAAGTAGTCCTGTTTCACTGTTCTGACAATGTGCTCAGAAAGAATGCTGTTATGAGTGCTGTATGATTGGGGAAACAGTGGGTGAAAGATACAGTTCTTCTTTTGAGTTTTGAGCAGAAAAAGAACAAACACCTGTTGTCTGTGTTCTAGAAAACCTACAACAGAGCTACAATTACTAGAATCCTTAGAGACATTTTACATTTTGGTTGATTTTCCAGTGAAATTATAATGGTTTAAGGGACTTTGGCCCTTTTAGCAATCCTGTTTCTATGACTAGCTGCAGGAAATGGGTGGTGTGGAAGAATAAATAATGCAGACCCTATTCTGGTAAACACACTACCCACAGATAGACATGCGTGTCAATGGCCTGTACCTGCTTATAAGCATTATTTCTGAGTAATAGTTTTATTATCCATTAATACTAAATAGTTTAGGTAATGTTGGCAGGTAGCCTAGATTTAGAGAATCTGACTAGTGAGTGAAAAGTTGCTGGAATCGAATCCCAGTAGAAAAATCTGACTTTATGTCCCGGATCAACGCAGTTAACCCATTTTTCTCCCAGGTCATTGCTGTAAATGAGAATGTTTTCATTCTACCTATTTAAGTATTGTAAAATAAGAGTAAGAACACCACATAGCCATGGAGAAGAATAGTAACTGGTTCGAATCCCCAAGCAGGCAATATAGAAAGCCTGAAGTTATGCCCTTGAGCAATGCACTTAAGCTTAATTGCTCCTGTAAGTGGCTCTGGATAAGAGTGTTTGCTGAATTTAGAATGCGTGCCCTATATGTGGCTTCATTCAAACTACCTATGCTGTATCATCATTAGAATACATACCCAGTATTGCCTAATTTGTTCCCTCAAACTTTCGAATAGAGCCTGGGTCGGCCTAGTTGCGATGGGTGTCCATAATGGTTGTTTAATGGGCTCGGTCCCTTTGGTGGCCTGGGGTTGAACCATATTATTCTCACGTTTAATTGGCTCACTCTATAGCTCACGATATTAGGGTCCCAAATGGCGCCCTATTCCCTAACAGCATCTCATAAGCCTTGATGAAAAGTAGTGCACTATTAAAGGGAATATGTTGGCATTTAGGACGCTAGAGACTATAGCTGCCTAGTTTTGAATGATATTGCCCTCACCTTTGGTTTTGCTTTAATTACAGCCAGTTTGGAGGGGGGAGGAGGGGTATTCATTATCTCATTTCCCCCACAGCAAGCCAAATAACTCAGAGCCATGTGCTCAGATAGCAAGAGAAGAACGATTTACAGTTCCGCTGACTTTATTTAGGGGGTTAATATTCCACAAGTAGCTCACGGGAAAGGTAGGAAGAAGGGGGGGAGGAAGGAGGGAGGAGAATTGAGGGATAGACAGGGAGGAGTTGGGAAGGCAGTCAATGTCAGTCAGGGTTGTATTGTAGCATGCTGCTCCTTCTGTCTGTTTCTAACCACAGCATTTACATGGTAGGATTTCTGGGTACCATATTGGACCACAATGAATCTAGGAAAGGATTTGATTGCATTCTGAAAAAGAGTATAGATTACTGTAATCTAAGTAGCCTCTTACATAAGATAGCATTCTGTTTTTGTCTTATTTCGTTCAGAGACAAGGTTATAAACTATGTACCTGCTTTTTCCCTCAAATCATTATATTATGTTGGTTATGTAGCATGTACAGTATAGCGTTACAGTATATTTAGTCAATTGCGTTCTGTAGAAACCCCCTTACATTCCATTTAGAAATGTAATACTGGTGGTGTATAAAGGTCCAGTAGTTTAAAATGCTGCCTTTGATGCCCATTGCTGTTGTAGCATGGGTTGCATTCCAGGCAACAGCCCTTTTGGCAAAAACTCTCTTTATCTTTCTCTCCTCTGTCAATAAAGTTGGCCAAACATTTGTCCTGCAAACAAAAGAAAGAAATTGAATGCTGTATTCTAAAGACGTATGCAACAGTAACCAAACTGAATCAAATCTCCAAGCTGGCAAGGTGAAAAATCCACATTCACTCCTCTAGCAGAGTTAACATTAATTGTGCCCAATGTGGCAGGCAGCCCATTTCAATATGTAAGGGGTGGATTAAAAGTAAAATTTTATTCACGTCCTGTTGAGTTGAAAAGGAGTGTGTACACACACGCAATCATACAAGCAAAAAACACACAAGCACGCGTCAACAGACATCATAGGCCGAATGGCCTGATAACCCCTTTGAGAAGAAAGTGCTGATGTTTGAGCTTTTAACATTAAGTTTTTTTGAGTAGTGGTAGAATTTTTCCTTCATCTAAAAGAGCAGTGTATTGTATTGAACAGTTGCAATGGCTGACATTTTAAAATGTGTTCCACAACCGTAGATAGATACTGTACAATAGATTAACTTGTGAATATACAGTAAGAGTATACTTTTCTTGCCTGATGATTCAAACATTTATTTTCCACTGCTCTTAGTTACAAATTCCACCTAAGACCACCATTGTTGAAGTTGTTTGGGAGTGCAATTAAGATGACGAGTGTTTTAGGAAATAGTAATCAGTGATTGGATAATCTTTAACCGTCAGACTGTCAGTGACAGTTTCCTACTCGTGTGCGTTTCCTACTCTGGCACAAACTCTCGACTAATCAGAAAATTGTCTTAGAAGTACTTAGGTGCAGACTCATTGCAGAGAAGAGTTTAAACACCGTGTCTTGCCACTGGAATAGCGATCGACTGGAGCAAGGAGTTTCGGGTAGCCAGGCAAATAAATAAAGTTTATTTGCCTCTACAGCATATCACTATTAATGCTATATAATTGATTTTCTCCTCCCATTTCACTGGATAGTTATGTCCTTTTTATCAGTATGAGTCCAGTGGGAATTGACCGTATTACCTTAGAGAGATTGTGACCAGAGTGAAACAGAGGATGTTTATCTCTCTCTCTCTCTCACTCTCTCTCTCTCTCATATATATATATAGAAAAAATTAAGAAACCACTGCAAAATATTTCAGTTTCTCTGGTTTTACTATTCATAGGTATGTGTTTGAGTAAAATGAGTAAAATGTTTTATTCTATAAACTACTGATATATATATATATAAATATTGTCATTTAGAGTATTTATTTGTAAATGACAATATTTATATCCAATATATAAATATTGTCATTTAGAGTATTTATTTTGTAGAAAATAACAACTGGTCAAAATAACCAAAAAAATATGCATGGTTTTCAGACCTCAAATAATGCAAACGAAACAAATTTATATTCATTTTTCAAAAACAAAATACTAATGTTTTAACTTAGGAAGAGTTCAGAAATCAATATCTGGTGGAATAACCCAGATTTTTAATCACAGCTTTCATGCGTCTTGGCATGCTCTCCACCAGTCTGTCACATTGCTGTTGGGTGAAAAAAATGGCTCGGCTTTGTTTGATGGCTTGTGACCATGCATCTTTCCCTTGACCAAATTCCAGAGGTTTTCAATGGGGTTCAGGTCTGAAGACTGGGCTGGCCATGACAGGGTCTTGATCTGATGGTCCTCCATCCACACCTTGACTGACCTGGCTGTGTGGCATGGAGTATTGTCCAGCTGGAAAAACCAATTCTCAGAGTTGGGGAACATTGTCAGAGCAGAAGGAAGCAGGTGTTCTTCCAGGATAACCTTGTACTTGGCTTGATTCATGTGTCCTTCACAAAGACAAATCTGCCTGATTCCAGCCTTGCTGAAGCATCCCCAGATCATCACCGATCCTCCACCAAATTTCACAGTGGGTGCGAGACACTGTGGCTTGTAGGCCTCTCCAGGTCTCCGTCTAACCATTAGACGACCAAGTGTTGGGCAAAGCTGAAAATTTGACTCGTCAGAGAAGATGACCTTACTCTATTCCTCTACGGTCCAATCCTTATGGTCTTTTGCAAACTTCAACCTGGCTCTTCTTTTCTTCTCATTGTTGAAGGGCTTTTTTCTAGCTTTGCACGACTTCAGCCCTGCCCCTAGGAGCCTGTTTCAAACTGTCCTCGCCGTGCACTTCACCCCAGCTGCTGTTTGCTGTTCTTTTTGTAGGTCACTTGATGTCATCCTACGGTTGTTGAGTGACATTCAAATGAGTTGAGGGTCATCTCGGTCAGTGGAAAGTCATTTTCGCCCTCTGCCAGTCTGTAGCTTTGTTGTCCCCAATGTCTGTTGCTTGACCTTGTTCTTATAAACCGCTGTCTTTTAAATTTTCAGGATGGAAGCAACCTGACGCTCACTGTATCCCTCTGCCAGTAAAGCCAGAATTGAACCCATCTTTTCCTCACTCAAAGCTTTTCTTTTCAACTCGTTTGTCATGCTGAATAGTTATTTTTTTATTCAAATTATCTTTGAGGTATTACTTGCACTATTTTTGCCATCCAGCTGGTCCTATAGCAAGAGGATAGTGATGACTACAGCAATGGTTTTTATAATTTTATAATTATATAACGGTACCTCATTAAATAAAATTAGGTGTGCCTGTGTTGGAATTTAACAGACACTGGAATGGAATGGCTGCCATACATGTAGAGATGCTGATTTAAGAAAAATTAGGAGTGGTCTCTTAATTTTTTCCAGAGCTGCATATATATATATATATATACACACACACACACACACACACACACACACACATATATATATATATATATATATATATACAGTGGATATAAAAAGTCTACACACCCCTGTCAAAATGCCAGGTTCTTGTGATGTAAAAAAAATGAGACAAAGATAAATCATGTCAGAACTTTTTCCACCTTTAATGTGACCTATAACGTAAACAATTCAATTGAAAAACAAACTGAAATCTTTGAAGGGGAAAAATAAAAAATAAAAAACTCACAATAACCTGGCTGCATAAGTGTGCACACCCTTAAACTAATACTTTGTTGAAGCACCTTTTGATTTTATTACAGCATTCAGTCTTTTTGGGTAGGTGTCTATTAGCATGGCACATCTTGACGTGGCAATATTTGCCCAGTGTTCTTGCGAGGACATCTCCTGTGCACAGCCCTCTTCAGATCACCCCACAGATGTTCAATTGGATTCAGGTCTGGGCTCTGGCTGGGCCATTCCAAAATGTTAATCTTCTTCTGGTGAAGCCATGCTTTTGTGGATTTGGATGTGTGCTTTGGGTCGTTGTTGTGCTGAAAGGTGAACTTCTTCTTCATCTTCAGCTTTCTAATAGACGCCTGAAGGTTTTGTGCCAAAATTGCCTGGTATTTGGAACTGTTCATAATTCCCTCCACCCTGACTAAGGCCCCGGTTCCAGCTGAAGAAAAACAGCCCCAAAGCATGATACTGCCACCACCATGCTTCACTGTGGGTATAGTGTTCTTTGGGTGATGTGCAGTGTTGTTTTTGTGCCAAACATACCTTTTGGAATTATGGCTAAAAAGTTCAACCTTGGTTTCATCAGACCATAACACATTTTCCCACGTGCTTTTGGGGGACTTGATGTTTGTTTTTGCAAACTTCAGCCGGGCTTGGATGTTTTTCTTTGTAAGAAAAGGCTTCCGTCTTGCCACCCTACCCCATAGCCCATTCATATGAAGAATACGGGATATTGTTGTCACATGTAGCACACAGCCA